>JAJQKJ010002674.1:0-121593 GCA_029574335.1 Rana kukunoris
TCAGGCGGCGTACACACGACCGAGGTTCTCGCTGGAAACCAGTAAGAACCTCGCTGGAAGCTGCATTCCAGCGAGGACTTCGGCCGTGTGTACACAGAGCGCTCGCCCCGCCCGTCGGGAATCCTGTCGAGCGAAAAGAGAGCACGCTCTCTTTTTGCTCGACGCCCACCTGGATGAATGGCTGGTTGCCATTCCCGACGGGCGGGTCGCCGATTTCGACGGCCGGCAGAGAACCTCGACGGGCGGAACGATGTGTTCTGCCCGTCGAGGTTCTCTGCCGTGTGTACGCGGCTTCAGAGTGAGGCATTTCTCTAGTCCGAGATGATGATCCTCTTTGTTGCTGATGTGAAAATAGAGTTGGGTGTCATCCGCGTAACAATGGTAAAGTAACTTCTGGTTATTGATTATTTCAAAAAAGAGGGCGGAGATAGATGTTGAATAGTACGGGCGACAAGGGTGATCCCTGAGGGACTCCGCATGACACCGTGCGTTTTTCAGAAGTGAAAGGTCCAAGTTTCACCATTTGTGATCAGTTTTCCAAGAAGGAGGAGAACCAGGATAGATCGCCCTCTGCGACTCTGGCTACTTCAGCTAGGCGAGTCAGTAATGATTTGTGGTCTACAGTATCAAAAGCTGCGCTTAGGTCCAACAGTACCAGAAGACAAGATTCTCCACCGTCTGCGGCCTCGAGACCGTCGTCCCATATTTTGAGAAGTGACCGGGACGGAACCCCCGATTGGAATGGGTCCAGGACTGTGTGGGTATCTAAATGATGTTGTAGCTGTTGTACAACTTCTTTCTCCATTACCTTGGAGAGGACGTTCAGGCCTGTTATGGGGCGACGGTGGTTTGGGTCTTTGGGGGTCAAGGGTGTTTTTTTGATTATGCCTTGTTTCAGCAGGGTCGGCACCGTGCCTTCCTTGAGTGATTGGTTTATGAGATACGTGATCGCCAGTGCCAATATCGGCACATTCGTTCAGCAGTTTGGTGGGGATGATATCATTAGGCGCTGTACTCTCTCGCAGAGTACTGATGATATTTTTGGTGGTGTCGATGGAGATGGCCTTTAGAGTGAATTTGGCTGATTGCGGGGGATTTATGAGGTTATTTGCTTTTTGATTTAGAGGGGGAGTCGGTGGCGGTTCTATTTTGCTGAATAATTTCACAGATTTTTAAAATTTTGTTAATGAAATAATCCGATAATTCGTTGCAAAAGATTTGTGATTCAAAATTCGGAGCCTCTAGGCAGGCTGGGTTCATGGACTGAGCGACTAGATTAAAGAGTTGGCGGGGGAGGTTTAGGGCTTTAGTGATGATATTAGAGAAATTATCTTTTTTTGCTTTGAAGATCTCTTTGTGATACTTTTTAGTTATTACCTTGTAAATAGTGAGGTTTTCCTCTGTAGAGCTTCTTCTCCAGGCTGCTTCCGCTCTTCTGCTCTTCTGCGCTCTTGCTTCAACAACGTGAGCTTGTCATTAAACCAACTGGAGTTGTTTTTCCCGGATGAGCGTTCTGCGTTTCGGAGCTACTATGTCTGCTGTCTGTAGTAGAGCCTTGTTTATATTGTTGTATAATGTAGTTTTGAAGAGTTCCGACTGGAGCTTCTTCTGGGATCTTCTCCAGTGTGTTGTCAACGAGTTTATTGGGTTTTTTAAGAGGGGGGTTTGTAGCAATTTTGAATTTTATTGCATGGTGATCTGTCCAGGGTAGGGGCTCCTTTCCCAGTGTGTCTGAAGATAAGATCGAGCGTGTGGCCTGAAGCATGTGTGGGCCCCGCTTACCAGTTGCTGCAGACCTAATCCTTCCAAGTGGTCAATGCAGGCATCAGGGACGGGGTCCTGTGAGGAGTTGGCCCTGAGGTTGAAGTCCCCCGAGTAGCAGGAAATGTTTGATGTTTAACCAATTAACCCCCGGACCATATTGCTGCACAATGACCAGAGCACTTTCTGTGATTCGGCACTGCGTCGCTTTAACTGACAATTGCGCGGTCGTGCGACGCGGCTCCCAAACAAAATTGGCGCCTTTTTTCCCCACAAACAGAGCTTTCTATTGGTGGTATTTGATCACCTCTGCGGTTTTTATTTTTTGCGCTATAAACAAAAATAGAGCGACAATTTTGAACAAAATGCAATATTTTTTACATTTTGCTGTAATAAATATCCCCAAAAAATGTATAAAAAATATTTTTTTTCCTCAGTTTAGGCCGATACGGATTCTTCTACATATTTTTTGTAAAAAAAAATCCCAATTAGCGTTTATTGATTGGTTTGCGCAAAAGTTATAGCGTTTACAAAATAGGGGGTAGTTATGGCATTTTTATTAATATTTTTTTTATACTAGTAATGGAGGCGATCAGCGTTTTCTTTCGGTACTGCGACATTATGGCGGACACTTCGGACACTTTTGACACATTTTTGGGACCATTGGCATTTTTATAGCGAACAGTACTATACAAGTGCATTGGATTACTATAAAAATGCAATTGGCAGTGAAGGGGTTAACACTAGGGGGCGGGGAAGGGGTTAAGTGTGTTCCTGGGTGTGTTCTAACTGTATGGGGGGAGTGGCCTCACTAGGGGAAATCACTGATCTTCCTTTCATACATTGTATGAACAGAAAATTAGCGTTTCCCCCGCTGACAGGACCGGGAGCTTTGTGTTTACACACGTAGCTCCCGGTCCTCGCTCTGTACCGAGCGACCGCGTGTGCCTGGCGGCAATCGTACCCACGCAGGACTCGGGGGCGAGCGGGGACGCACGGCGCCGCCGGCTGTGCGCACGCGCCCCCTAGTGGCCGCAAAGTAGCCAGCGTAGAGCTACGGGCTCTCGCCCAGGCTTGCCGACTTCCCGCAGTAATATGATGGCGGGCGGGCGGTCGGCGGTAGGTATAGGTGGAGATGAATTCTGTCAGTGATGTGAGGAGGTGCGTTTTTGGACCTGGTGGTCTATAACAGAGAAGAATATGGACGGTGTCCTGGGGATTTGGTTGTAATTGCAGAGTGAGGGTTTCCATGAATGGAAGGGAGTTCTGTAGATCTGGTTTGGTGATCGAGAGATGAGTCTTGTGGATCACCTCCAGGCCTCCTCCTCTTTGCCCCCCTCTGTTGTCTGTTAGAATGCGGTAATTCTCCGGCACCAGTTCTCCTGGAATGGTGTTACAGTCGGCTGTTAGCGCTCTCTGTGATGAAGAGGCAATCAATGTGATTTCCTGTCGCTGCTTTACTGCCGATCTTGTGTTGATCAAGGTGCATGATATGTGTTTTGGCTGAAGTGTGGGCGTGCATTTTTTGACTGTCGATCGTTGATCAGTACTTAACAGTTGCTCTTTCCTAAGTACTTTTTTGGTGACAACTGGTAACGATGAGGCGGATGTTCTGAGACCCCAAATGTTTTTTTTGCAGAGTACTGAAAGTTAACAATAATAGCAAAGGATGGTGATGGTGGTTAAGTGTTCGATCCCCCAACTTATCCTTCATCACTAGAACCAATCTGATCCCCCAACTTATCCTTCATCACTAGAACCAATCTGATCCCCAACTTATCCTTCATCACTAGAACCAATCTGATCCCCCAACTTATCCTTCATCACTAGAACCAATCTGATCCCCAACTTATCCCATCACTAGAACCAATCTGATCCCCCAACTTATCCTTCATCACTAGAACCAATGAGATCCCCCAACTTATCCTTCATCACTAGAACCAATCTGATCCCCAACTTATCCTTCATCACTAGAACCAATCTGATCCCCCAACTTATCCTTCATCACTAGAACCAATCTGATCCCCAACTTATCCTTCATCACTAGAACCAATCTGATCCCCCAACTTATCCTTCATCACTAGAACCAATCTGATCCCCAACTTATCCCATCACTAGAACCAATCTGATCCCCCAACTTATCCTTCATCACTAGAACCAATGAGATCCCCCAACTTATCCTTCATCACTAGAACCAATGAGATCCCCCAACTTATCCTTCATCACTAGAACCAATCTGATCCCCAACTTATCCCATCACTAGAACCAATCTGATCCCCCAACTTATCCTTCATCACTAGAACCAATTATCCTTCATCACTAGAACCAATGAGATCCCCCAACTTATCCTTCATCACTAGAACCAATCTGATCCCCCAACTTATCCTTCATCAATGAGATCCCCCAACTATCCTTCATCACTAGAACCAATGTGATCCCCAACTTATCCTTCATCACTAGATCCCCCAACTTATCCTTCATCACTAGAACCAATGATCCCCCAACTTATCCTTCATCACTAGATCCCCAACTTATCCTTCATCACTAGAACCAATCTGATCCCCAACTTATCCCATCACTAGAACCAATCTGATCCCCCAACTTATCCTTCATCACTAGAACCAATGAGATCCCCCAACTTATCCTTTATCACTAGAACCAATCTGATCCCCCAACTTATTATCCTTCATCACTAGAACCAATGAGATCCCCCAACTTATCCTTCATCACTAGAACCAATCTGATCCCCAACTTATCCCATCACTATCCCCAACTTATCCTTCATCACTAGAACCAATCTGATCCCCCATCCTTCACTAGAACCAATATCCTTCATCACTAGAACCAATGTGATCCCCAACTTATCCTTCATCACTAGATCCCCCAACTTATCCTTCATCACTAGAACCAATCTGATCCCCAACTTATCCTTCATCCTAGAACCAATCATCACTATCCTTCATCACTAGAACCAATCTGATCCCCCAACTTATCCTTCATCACTATCCTTCATCACTAGAACCAATGTGATCCCCAACTTATCCTTCATCACTAGAACCAATGTGATCCCCAACTTATCCTTCATCACTAGAACCAATCTGATCCCCCAACTTATCCTTCATCACTAGAACCAATCTGATCCCCCAACTTATCCTTCATCACTATCCCCAACTTATCCCATCACTAGAACCAATCTGATCCCCCAACTTATCCTTCATCACTAGAACCAATCTGATCCCCAACTTATCCTTCATCACTAGAACCAATCTGATCCCCAACTTATCCTTCATCACTAGAACCAATCTGATCCCCCAACTTATCCTTCATCACTAGAACCAATCTGATCCCCCAACTTATCCTTCATCACTAGAACCAATCTGATCCCCAACTTATCCTTCATCACTAGAACCAATCTGATCCCCCAACTTATCCTTCATCACTAGAACCAATCTGATCCCCAACTTATCCTTCATCACTAGAACCAATCTGATCCCCCAACTTATCCTTCATCACTAGAACCAATCTGATCCCCCAACTTATCCTTCATCACTAGAACCAATCTGATCCCCCTTATCCTTCAACTTATCCCATCACTAGAACCAATCTGACCCCAACTCTGATCCCCAATGTGATCAACTTATCCTTCATCACTAGAACCAATCCCCAACTTATCCTTCATCACTAGATCCCCCAACTTATCCTTCATCACTAGAACCAATCTGATCCCCAACTTATCCTTCATCACTAGAACCAATCTGATCCCCCAACTTATCCTTCATCACTAGAACCAATCTGATCCCCCAACTTATCCCATCACTAGAACCAATCCCCCAACTTATCCTTCATCACTAGAACCAATCTGATCCCCCAACTTATCCTTCATCACTAGAACCAATCTGATCCCCCAACTTATCCTTCATCACTAGAACCAATCTGATCCCCCAACTTATCCTTCATCACTAGAACCAATCTGATCCCCCAACTTATCCTTCATCACTAGAACCAATGTGATCCCCCAACTTATCCCCATTACCTCATCACTAGATCCCCCAACTTATCCTTCATCACTAGAACCAATCTGATCCCCCAACTTATCCTTCATCACTAGAACCAATGTGATCCCCCAACTTATCCTTCATCACTAGAACCAATGTGATCCCCCAACTTATCCTTCATCACTAGAACCAATCTGATCCCCCAACTTATCCTTCATCACTAGAACCAATGTGATCCCCCAACTTATCCCATCACTAGAACCAATGTGATCCCCAACTTATCCTTCATCACTAGAACCAATCTGATCCCCCAACTTATCCTTCATCACTAGAACCAATCTGATCCCCCAACTTATCCCATCACTAGAACCAATGTGATCCCCCAACTTATCCTTCATCACTAGAACCAATCTGATCCCCCAACTTATCCTTCATCACTAGAACCAATGAGATCCCCCAACTTATCCTTCATCACTAGAACCAATCTGATCCCCCAACTTATCCTTCATCACTAGAACCAATGAGATCCCCCAACTTATCCTTCATCACTAGAACCAATGTGATCCCCAACTTATCCTTCATCACTAGAACCAATCTGATCCCCCAACTTATCCTTCATCACTAGAACCAATGAGATCCCCCAACTTATCCCATCACTAGAACCAATGTGATCCCCAACTTATCCTTCATCACTAGAACCAATCTGATCCCCCAACTTATCCTTCATCACTAGAACCAATGAGATCCCCCAACTTATCCTTCATCACTAGAACCAATCTGATCCCCCAACTTATCGTTCATCACTAGAACCAATGTGATCCCCCAACTTATCCTTCATCACTAGAACCAATGTGATCCCCAACTTATCCCATCACTAGAACCAATGTGATCCCCCAACTTATCCTTCATCACTAGAACCAATCTGATCCCCAACTTATCCCATCACTAGAACCAATGTGATCCCCAACTTATCCTTCATCACTAGAACCAATGTGATCCCCAACTTATCCTTCATCACTAGAACCAATGAGATCCCCCAACTTATCCTTCATCACTAGAACCAATCTGATCCCCAACTTATCCTTCATCACTAGAACCAATCTGATCCCCCAACTTATCCTTCATCACTAGAACCAATCTGATCCCCCAACTTATCGTTCATCACTAGAACCAATGTGATCCCCCAACTTATCCTTCATCACTAGAACCAATCTGATCCCCAACTTATCCCATCACTAGAACCAATGTGATCCCCAACTTATCCTTCATCACTAGAACCAATGTGATCCCCAACTTATCCCATCACTAGAACCAATGTGATCCCCAACTTATCCTTCATCACTAGAACCAATCTGATCCCCAACTTATCCTTCATCACTAGAACCAATCTGATCCCCCAACTTATCCTTCATCACTAGAACCAATGTGATCCCCCAACTTATCCTTCATCACTAGAACCAATGTGATCCCCAACTTATCCTTCATCACTAGAACCAATCTGATCCCCCAACTTATCCCATCACTAGAACCAATGTGATCCCCAACTTATCCCATCACTAGAACCAATGTGATCCCCAACTTATCCCATCACTAGATCCCCAACTTATCCTTCATCACTAGAACCAATGTGATCCCCAACTTATCCTTCATCACTAGAACCAATGAGATCCCCCAACTTATCCCATCACTAGAACCAATGTGATCCCCAACTTATCCTTCATCACTAGAACCAATCTGATCCCCAACTTATCCTTCATCACTAGAACCAATGTGATCCCCAACTTATCCTTCATCACTAGAACCAATGTGATCCCCCAACTTATCCTTCATCACTAGAACCAATCTGATCCCCCAACTTATCCTTCATCACTAGAACCAATGTGATCCCCAACTTATCCCATCACTAGAACCAATGTGATCCCCCAACTTATCCTTCATCACTAGAACCAATGAGATCCCCCAACTTATCCTTCATCACTATCCTTCATCACTAGAACCAATCTGATCCCCCAACTTATCCTTCATCACTAGAACCAATCTGATCCCCCAACTTATCCTTCATCACTAGAACCAATCTGATCCCCCAACTTATCCTTCATCACTAGAACCAATCTGATCCCCCAACTTATCCTTCATCACTAGAACCAATCTGATCCCCCAACTTATCCCCCAACTTATCCTTCATCACAAAAACCAATGTTCATCACTAGAACCAATCTGTCCCCCAACTTATCCTTCATCACTAGATCCCCCAACTTATCCTTCATCACTAGAACCAATGTCCCCCAACTTATCCTTCATCACTAGATCCCCAACTTATCCTTCATCACTAGAACCAATCTGATCCCCCAATTATCCTTCATCACTAGATCCCCCAACTTATCCTTATCATCACTAGAACCAATCTGATCCCCAACTTATCCCATCACTATCCTTCATCACTAGAACCAATGTGATCCCCCAACTTATCCTTCATCACTAGAACCAATCTGTCCCCCAACTTATCCTTCATCACTAGATCCCCAACTTATCCTTCATCACTATCCTTCATCACAAAAACCATGAACCAATTATCCTTCATCACTAGAACCAATCTGATCCCCCAACTTATCCTTCATCACTAGAACCAATGTGATCCCCCACTTATCCTTCATCACTAGATCCCCAACTTATCCTTCATCACTAGAACCAATCTGATCCCCCAACTTATCCTTCATCACTAGAACCAATGTGATCCCCCAACTTATCCTTCATCACTAGAACCAATGTGATCCCCAACTTATCCTTCATCACTAGAACCAATCTGATCCCCCAACTTATCCCATCACTAGAACCAATGTGATCCCCAACTTATCCCATCACTAGAACCAATTATCCTTCATCACTAGAACCAATGATCCCCAACTTATCCCATCACTAGAACCAATGTGATCCCCAACTTATCCCATCACTAGAACCAATGTGATCCCCAACTTATCCCATCACTAGAACCAATGTGATCCCCCAACTTATCCTTCATCACTAGAACCAATCTGATCCCCAACTTATCCCATCACTAGAACCAATGTGATCCCCAACTTATCCTTCATCACTAGAACCAATCTGATCCCCAACTTATCCCATCACTAGAACCAATGTGATCCCCCAACTTATCCTTCATCACTAGAACCAATCTGTCCCCAACTTATCCTTCATCACTAGATCCCCAACTTATCCTTCATCACTAGAACCAATCTGATCCCCCAACTTATCCTTCATCACTAGAACCAATGTGATCCCCAACTTATCCTTCATCACTAGAACCAATCTGATCCCCCAACTTATCCTTCATCACTAGAACCAATCTGATCCCCAACTTATCCTTCATCACTAGAACCAATGAGTTCCCCCAACTTATCCTTCATCACTAGAACCAATGAGATCCCCAACTTATCCTTCATCACTAGAACCAATCTGATCCCCCAACTTATCCTTCATCACTAGAACCAATCTGATCCCCCAACTTATCCTTCATCACTAGAACCAATGAGATCCCCCAACTTATCCCATCACTAGAACCAATGTGATCCCCCAACTTATCCTTCATCACTAGAACCAATCTGATCCCCAACTTATCCTTCATCACTAGAACCAATCTGATCCCCCAACTTATCCTTCATCACTAGAACCAATGTGATCCCCAACTTATCCTTCATCACTAGAACCAATCTGATCCCCAACTTATCCCATAACTAGAACCAATGTGATCCCCAACTTATCCTTCATCACTAGAACCAATCTGATCCCCAACTTATCCTTCATCACTAGAACCAATGTGATCCCCAACTTATCCCATCACTAGAACCAATCTGATCCCCCAACTTATCCTTCATCACTAGAACCAATCTGATCCCCAACTTATCCTTCATCACTAGAACCAATCTGATCCCCAACTTATCCTTCATCACTAGAACCAATCTGATCCCCCAACTTATCCCATCACTAGAACCAATGTGATCCCCAACTTATCCCATCACTAGAACCAATCTGATCCTCAACTTATCCTTCATCACTAGAACCAATCTGATCCCCCAACTTATCCTTCATCACTAGAACCAATCTGATCCCCAACTTATCCTTCATCACTAGAACCAATCTGATCCCCAACTTATCCTTCATCACTAGAACCAATCTGATCCCCAACTTATCCTTCATCACTAGAACCAATGTGATCCCCCAACTTATCCTTCATCACTAGAACCAATCTGATCCCCCAACTTATCCCATCACTAGAACCAATGAGATCCCCCAACTTATCCCATCACTAGAACCAATCTGATCCCCCAACTTATCCTTCGTCACTAGAACCAATCTGATCCTCAACTTATCCTTCATCACTATAACCAATCTGATCCCCAACTTATCCTTCATCACTAGAACCAATGTGATCCCCAACTTATCCTTCATCACTAGAACCAATGTGATCCCCAACTTATCCTTCATCACTAGAACCAATCTGATCCCCCAACTTATCCTTCATCACTAGAACCAATGTGATCCCCAACTTATCCTTCATCACTAGAACCAATGTGATCCCCAACTTATCCTTCATCACTAGAACCAATCTGATCCCCCAACTTATCCTTCATCACTAGAACCAATGTGATCCCCAACTTATCCTTCATCACTAGTACCAATCTGATCCCCAACTTATCCTTCATCACTAGAACCAATCTGATCCCCCAACTTATCCTTCATCACTAGAACCAATGTGATCTCCCAACTTATCCCATCACTAGAACCAATGTGATCCCCAACTTATCCTTCATCACTAGAACCAATCTGATCCCCCAACTTATCCTTCATCACTAGAACCAATGTGATCCCCAACTTATCCTTCATCACTAGAACCAATGTGATCCCCAACTTATCCTTCATCACTAGAACCAATCTGATCCCCAACTTATCCTTCATCACTAGAACCAATCTGATCGCCCAACTTATCCTTCATCACTAGAACCAATCTGATCCCCAACTTATCCTTCATCACTAGAACCAATGTGATCCCCAACTTATCCTTCATCACTAGAACCAATGTGATCCCCAACTTATCCTTCATCACTAGAACCAATCTGATCCCCAACTTACCCTTCATCACTAGAACCAATGTGATCCCCAACTTATCCTTCATCACTAGAACCAATGTGATCCCCCAACTTATCCTTCATCACTAGAACCAATGTGATCCCCAACTTATCCTTCATCACTAGAACCAATCTGATCCCCAACTTATCCTTCATCACTAGAACCAATGTGATCCCCCAACTTATCCTTCATCACTAGAACCAATGTGATCCCCAACTTATCCTTCATCACTAGAACCAATCTGATCCCCAACTTACCCTTCATCACTAGAACCAATGTGATCCCCAACTTATCCTTCATCACTAGAACCAATGTGATCCCCCAACTTATCCTTCATCACTAGAACCAATCTGATCCCCCAACGTATCCTTCATCACTAGAACCAATGTGATCCCCAACTTATCCTTCATCACTAGAACCAATGTGATCCCCAACTTATCCTTCATCACTAGAACCAATGTGATCCCCCAACTTATCCTTCATCACTAGAACCAATCTGATCCCCAACTTATTACTGTTCCTGCAATTTATTTCTGGGAAGACTGAACAGAAGTAATTGTTTTAAGAAGAAGTTTGGGGTTACTAAAAAAACAAGCCCACATTCTCACCTCCAAGAGCATAAGTAAGTGCACCCCTGTAACCCACAAGAGAAGTAAGACCAAAAAACTTTTAAATAGTTTTGCTACATTCAGGTCTCCATCAGCCCAGTTTTCAGTTTGTGATCTCATTGTATTTTTTCCTTCCATTTCTGATGCATGTAAAAAGGTTTTATCTCCTTTCCTCATAGATTTGGCCATTTCCTCCTCTTTCTGTGCTTTTGTAGCACTGATAATGTGTTTGGCCTCCCTTTGTCTGTTTTTATACACTACTCTATCAGCTACACTTTCTGTCTCCTTGAATCTCCAATATGCCGACTTTGCCTCCTTTAATGTCCTACTTACCTAGTGAACCATATTGGATCTTTCTTCAGTTTACTCTTACTAATTGCCGTACTAATTACAGTGCCCACTGATTATTGACTCCTGTCATTTGATTTCATGGTTGGGCGAGGGAATGATGAATACAGGAGTGAAATCATGGAGGGGGTTGAAGGGTAATGATGAGAGGGGAATGGAGGTATGAGGGAATTGTGAGGAGGAGGTGAAGGGTAATAATGAGAGTAGTGGGATCATGGAGGGGTGAAGGGTAATAATGAGAGGGGTGGGGTCATGGAGGGGTGAAGGGTAATGATGGGAGTAGTGGGATCATGGAGGGGTGAAGGGTAATGAGAGTAGTGGGGTCATGGAGGGGTGAAGGGTAATGATGGGAGTAGTGGGATCATGGAGGGGTGAAGGGTAATGATGGGAGTAGTGGGATCATGGAGGGGTGAAGGGTAATAATGAGAGTAGTGGGATCATGGAGGGGATGAAGGGTAAAAATGAGAGGGGTGGGGTCATGGAGGGGTGAAGGGTAATGATGGGAGTAGTGGGATCATGGAGGGTTGAAGGGTAATGATGGGAGTAGTGGGATCATGGAGGGGTGAAGGGTAATGATGGGAGTAGTGGGATCATGGAGGGGTGAAGGGTAATGATGGGAGTAGTGGGATCATGGAGGGGTGAAGGGTAATGATGGGAGTAGTGGGATCATGGAGGGGTGAAGGGTAATGATGGGAGTAGTGGGATCATGGAGGGGTGAAGGGTAATAATGAGAGTAGTAGGATCATGGAGGGGATGAAGGGTATTAATGAGAGGGGTGGGATCATGGAGGGGTGAAGGGTAATAATGAGAGTAGTCGGATCATGGAGGGGATGAAGGGTAAAAATGAGAGGGGTGGGGTCATGGAGGGGTGAAGGGTAATGATGGGAGTAGTGGGATCATGGAGGGGTGAAGGGTAATGATGGGAGTAGTGGGATCATGGAGGGGTGAAGGGTAATGATGGGAGTAGTGGGATCATGGAGGGGTGAAGGGTAATGATGGGAGTAGTGGGATCATGGAGGGGTGAAGGGTAATATTGAGAGTAGTGGGATCATGGAGGGGATGAAGGGTAATAATGAGAGGGGTGGGGTCATGGAGGGGATGAAGGGTAATAATGAGAGGGGTGGGGTCATGGAGGGGTGAAGGGTAATAATGAGAGGGGTGGGATCATGGAGGGGTGAAGGGTAATAATGAGAGTAGTGGGATCATGGAGGGGATGAAGGGTAATAATGAGAGGGGTGGGTTCATGGAGGGGATGAAGGGTAATAATGAGAGGGGTGGGGTCATGGAGGGGTGAAGGGTAATAATGAGAGTAGTGGATCATGGAGGGGATGAAGGGTAATAATGAGAGGGGTGGGATCATGGAGGGGTGAAGGGTAATAATGAGAGGGGTGGGATCATGGAGGGGATGAAGGGTAATAATGAGAGGGGTGGGATCATGGAGGGGTGAAGGGTAATAATGAGAGGGGTAGGATCATGGAGGGGTGAAGGGTAATGATGGGATGGGTGGGCCCATAGAGGGGTGAGAGGGGAATGATGGGAGGGGTGAGAGGGGAACAATCATGGAGGGACGAGGGAATTGTGAGAAGATCGGTGGACCCATGGAGGGGTGAGGGAATTGTGAGGAGATGGGTGGACCCATGGAGGGGTGAGGGAATTGTGAGAAGATCGGTGGACCCATGGAGGGGTGAGGGAATTGTGAGGAGATCAGTGGACCCATGGAGGGGTGAGGGAATTGTGAGGAGTTCAGTGGACCCATGGAGGGGTGAGGGAATTGTGAGGAGATGGGTGGACCCATGGAGGGGTGAGGGAATTGTGAGGAGATGGGTGGACCCATGGAGGGGTGAGGGAATTGTGAGGAGATGGGTGGACCCATGGAGGGGTGAGGGAATTGTGAGAAGATCGGTGGACCCATGGAGGGGTGAGGGAATTGTGAGGAGATCAGTGGACCCATGGAGGGGTGAGGGAATTGTGAGGAGATGGGTGGACCCATGGAGGGGTGAGGGAATTGTGAGGAGATGGGTGGACCCATGGAGGGGTGAGGGAATTGTGAGGAGATGGGTGGACCCATGGAGGGGTGAGGGAATTGTGAGGAGATGGGTGGACCCATGGAGGGGTGAGGGAATTGTGAGGAGATGGGTGGACCCATAGAGGGGTGAGGGAATTGTGAGAAGATCGGTGGACCCATGGAGGGGTGAGGGAATTGTGAGGAGATGGGTGGACCCATGGAGGGGTGAGGGAATTGTGAGGAGATCAGTGGACCCATGGAGGGGTGAGGGAATTGTGAGGAGATCGGTGGACCCATAGAGGGGTGAGGGAATTGTGAGGAGATGGGTGGACCCATAGAGGGGTGAGGGAATTGTGAGAAGATCGGTGGACCCATGGAGGGGTGAGGGAATTGTGAGGAGATGGGTGGACCCATGGAGGGGTGAGGGAATTGTGAGGAGATCGGTGGACCCATGGAGGGGTGAGGGAATTGTGAGAAGATGGGTAGACCCATGGAGGGGTGAGGGAATTGTGAGGAGATGGGTGGACCCATGGAGGGGTGAGGGAATTGTGAGGAGATCAGTGGACCCATGGAGGGGTGAGGGAATTGTGAGGAGATGGGTGGACCCATGGAGGGGTGAGGGAATTGTGAGGAGATGGGTGGACCAATGGAGGGGTGAGGGAATTGTGAGAAGATCGGTGGACCCATGGAGGGGTGAGGGAATTGTGAGGAGATGGGTGGACCCATGGAGGGGTGAGGGAATTGTGAGGAGATGGGTGGACCCATGGAGGGGTGAGAGGGGAACGATCATGGAGGGACGAGGGAATTGTGAGGAGATCGGTGGACCCATGGAGGGGTGAGGGAATTGTGAGGAGATGGGTGGACCCATGGAGGGGTGAGGGAATTGTGAGGAGATGGGTGGACCCATGGAGGGGTGAGAGGGGAGCGATCATGGAGGGGTGAGGGAATTGTGAGGAGATCGGTGGACCCATGGAGGGGTGAGGGAATTGTGAGGAGATGGGTGGACCCATGGAGGGGTGAGGGAATTGTGAGGAGATGGGTGGACCCATGGAGGGGTGAGAGGGGAGCGATCATGGAGGGGTGAGGGAATTGTGAGGAGATCGGTGGACCCATGGAGGGGTGAGGGAATTGTGAGGTGATCGGTGGACCCATGGAGGGGTGAGGGAATTGTGAGGAGATGGGTGGACCCATAGAGGGGTGAGGGAATTGTGAGAAGATCGGTGGACCCATGGAGGGGTGAGAGGGGAGCGATCATGGAGGGGTGAGGGAATTGTGAGAAGATCGGTGGACCCATAGAGGGGTGAGGGAATTGTGAGGAGATGGGTGGACCCATGGAGGGGTGAGGGAATTGTGAGGAGATGGGTGGACCCATGGAGGGGTGAGGGAATTGTGAGGAGATGGGTGGACCAATGGAGGGGTGAGGGAATTGTGAGAAGATCGGTGGACCCATGGAGGGGTGAGGGAATTGTGAGGAGATGGGTGGACCCATGGAGGGGTGAGGGAATTGTGAGGAGATGGGTGGACCCATGGAGGGGTGAGGGAATTGTGAGGAGATGGGTGGACCCATGGAGGGGTGAGAGTGGGAGATCATGGAGGGGTGAGGGAATTGTGAGGAGATGGGTGGACCCATGGAGGGGTGAGGGAATTGTGAGGAGATGGGTGGACCCATGGAGGGGTGAGGGAATTGTGAGGAGATGGGTGGACCCATGGAGGGGTGAGAGGGGAGCGATCATGGAGGGGTGAGGGAATTGTGAGGAGATCGGTGGACCCATGGAGGGGTGAGGGAATTGTGAGGAGATGGGTGGACCCATAGAGGGGTGAGGGAATTGTGAGAAGATCGGTGGACCCATGGAGGGGTGAGGGAATTGTGAGGTGATCGGTGGACCCATGGAGGGGTGAGGGAATTGTGAGAAGATCGGTGGACCCATGGAGGGGTGAGAGGGGAACGATCATGGAGGGGTGAGGGAATTGTGAGGTGATCGGCTGGGTCATGAATGGAAGTCTGGAATAATCACTGGTTATGTTGAGGATTGAAGGTCCCCACTTGGGTCGGTAGAACAATACGATGTCCTCTGTGCCGTACGGTAGACTGAGAATATCTCTGTAGGAAGATATTTTCTCCTCTCTGGCTGCCACCCACAGATTGAGCTTCATTCATTTCACGAGCGAGCTCCACCCTCATTGCTCATCTTTGTTTTGTTATTCAACACTGGAGCTTAGGGCCCGGCCCAGGAACACCCTTCCCTATTGTCTGTTGTGTTTATGAACGACGAGTAACACTAACCTGCTGTATTGCTCAATGAATTGGAATATTTGATGTCCTTATACTAATGATCGGTGGTCAGTTCTGGGGGGACACAAATGTTGGATTTCCTGTGTTATCGCTGATCAGGACAATAATAAGGAGCTGCACAGTGGAGGGAAGTATGACGTTTGTTATTAAGAAAAAAACATGGAGTCTTATAAATCACTTTAAGGCGTCGGCATACCAAGATATTTTGGACAATTTCATGCTCCCAACTTTGTGGGAGGAGTTTGAGGACAGCGCACCAGAGCATATAGCAATGTCTATACATGGATGAGCAAGTTTGGGGTGGAGGAACTTGACTGGCCTGCACAGAGTCCTGACCTCAACTCAATAGAACACCTTTGGGATGAATTAGATGGAGACTGCAAGTCAGGCCTTCTCATCCAACATCAGTGCCTGACCTCACAAATGCTCTTCTGGAAGAATGGTCAAACATTCCCATAGACACACCCCTAAACCTTGTGGACGGCCTTCCCAGAAGAGTTGAAGGTCTTATAGCTGCAAAGGGCGGAGCCAACTCAATATTGAACCATCTGGACTAAGACCGGGGGGGTCATTAAAGGTCATTTGTGTGTAAAGGGGGGGCGTCCCAATACTTTTGGTCATATTGTGTATTATTCTTTTCCAGGGGTTCTTTTTCCTCACAATAGAGGAAGCTCGTGTCCAATCACTGCGGTTGTAGAGAACGTTGGGTGTGGTTTGTTGACGGGTCATTTATTTTCATTTTGGCTTCTTTGGATTCCATCCATATAGAGTGTCAGAAAATCCGGATCTTTCTCGATGTGACGATCGTTTTCTGGGTCTTTCATCCTCGTTCCTCCCAGACAGTGAAAATCCCGGAAGGTCTGCTGTTCCTGACATGCAGCCGCCCCTGCACAGGCAACGGTCAGAAATTGGAAAGGAGCAGGGCTGGTGCTATCATTAGGCAGACTAGGCAGTCGCCTAGGGCACAGCCAGATGTTCCTGGGTCCAAACCCTGCCCAAATACCCAGTCAGCGTCTCTGCTGCCACCGTCACACCGCTCAGCAATCAGAGCTGTCCCTGAATGTATGGCGGCTGACAGCATCCCCCACCACCCCCTGTTCTCAGTGCTGGGGTTTGGATGCTAGGACCACCCGTGTCCAGGAAACCAAGCATATGCTCGCCCCTTCTTCAGGCCCTGGCATTCAGAGGAGGAGGAAGTTCCTCCTCCAAACTTATCCGGTCCCAGTGCCCAGATTTCCACCAGTCCTGTACCCAACTGCAACTCCAATGAGAAGGAATGGACCCCGATGTAAGCCATGGGGTCTTTACAATACTCCCTCCTCCCCTTCCACTACCCCAACTATTCTCTCCCACCTCTCCTTACCCCACTCTCCTCCTCCCTATTGAGAGGGAATGGGCTACAGGGACCCTGATGTAAGGGGGGCTCTGGGGACCCTGATGTAAGGGGGAGGGGAATCTTGGAACCCTGATGTAAGGGGAAGGGGACTCTTGGAACCCTGATGTAAGGGGGAGGGGACTCTTGGAACCCTGATGTAAGGGGGGGGGGAATCTGGGGACCCTGATGTAAGGGGGAGGGGACTCTTGGAACCCTGATATAAGGGGGAGGGGACACTTGGAACCCTGATGTAAGGGGGAGGGGACTCTTGGAACCCTGATGTAAGGGGGAGGGGACTCTTGGAACCCTGATGTAAGGGGGAGGGGGACTCTGGGGACCCTGATGTAAGGGGAATGGGACTCTTGGAACCCTGATGTAAGGGGGAGGGGACTCTTGGAACCCTGATGTAAGGGGGAGGGGGGGACTCTGGGGACCCTGATGTAAGGGGAATGGGACTCTTGGAACCCTGATGTAAGGGGGAGGGGACTCTTGGAACCCTGATGTAAGGGGGGGGGGATCTGGGGACCCTGATGTAAGGGGGAGGGGACTCTTGGAACCCTGATGTAAGGGGGAGGGGACACTTGGAACCCTGATGTAAGGGGGAGGGGACTCTTGGAACCCTGATGTAAGGGGGAGGGGAATCTTGGAACCCTGATGTAAGGGGAAGGGGACTCTTGGAACCCTGATGTAAGGGGGAGGGGACTCTTGGAACCCTGATGTAAGGGGGGGGGGGAATCTGGGGACCCTGATGTAAGGGGGAGGGGACTCTTGGAACCCTGATATAAGGGGGAGGGGACACTTGGAACCCTGATGTAAGGGGGAGGGGACTCTTGGAACCCTGATGTAAGGGGGAGGGGACTCTTGGAACCCTGATGTAAGGGGGAGGGGACTCTTGGAACCCTGATGTAAGGGGGAGGGGGACTCTGGGGACCCTGATGTAAGGGGAATGGGGACTCTTGGAACCCTGATGTAAGGGGGAGGGGACTCTTGGAACCCTGATGTAAGGGGGGGGGGAATCTGGGGACCCTGATGTAAGGGGGAGGGGACTCTTGGAACCCTGATGTAAGGGGGAGGGGACACTTGGAACCCTGATGTAAGGGGGAGGGGACTCTTGGAACCCTGATGTAAGGGGGAGGGGGGACTCTGGGGACCCTGATGTAAGGGGAATAGGACTCTTGGAACCCTGATGTAAGGGGGAGGGGACTCTTGGAACCCTGATGTAAGGGGGAGGGGACTCTTGGAACCCTGATGTAAGGGGGAGGGGACTCTTGGAACCCTATTGTAAGGGCGAATGGGACTCTTGGAACCCTGATGTAAGGGGGAGGGGACTCTTGGAACCCTGATGTAAGGGGGAGGGGGGACTCTGGGGACCCTGATGTAAGGGGAATAGGACTCTTGGAACCCTGATGTAAGGGGGAGGGGACACTTGGAACCCTGATGTAAGGGGGAGGGGACTCTTGGAACCCTGATGTAAGGGGGAGGGGGGACTCTGGGGACCCTGATGTAAGGGGAATGGGACTCTTGGAACCCTGATGTAAGGGGGAGGGGACACTTGGAACCCTGATGTAAGGGGAATGGGACTCTTGGAACCCTGATGTAAGGGGGAGGGGACTCTTGGAACCCTGATGTAACGGAACTATGTATTCTGCCTGTACATCTATAATAATCATGCAGTGGGACATACAAGGAACCGAAGGATGTGTTACAATAGGATGAATGATATCTGGGACTACCTGAGATATGGATTATCCACATTATATTCTGAGATATCTGGAGGGCTGTTTTGGATCTGTTGGTTCTGAATTTAGAAGGTTAATTGTAGAGTGACTCTTTCACTGTTGAATTCTAAATGTCTCTTCTCTCTTTTGTGTATTGTATTACAAATTACCAGTCTCCTGTCAGTGTATTGAATTAGCATGTCATTTGTGTTCAGAAGAACTTGTCAGGCTTTGCGGTGCCGAAATGCTTATCTATTGATGGGGTTATCTGTGATTGAAGTCTATTGAGAAAGGAATGTGGTTTCTTTTGGCCTGGTGACAGTGTGTCTAACTTGGGGGCCCCCTGTGGAGGGAGGGGGCGGAGACTTTCATTGTTCCTTGAGCACTCACCAGTTTGTAACTAGATATAAACTAAGAATTGTACCATTAAATTTGTTGATGTTTGACCCTTCAAAACGTAGTCATGTCTCGTTCTTGAAAAGGGTATGCTATGGGAATATTATTCTGTTTGTTTTACAACTGGACCTGACTCTCCCTTGGGCTCTCGTGGATGAGCTTATACTGGACTTACTTGCATAGTAACTTGCCAGGGAAAAGGACGTTCCCCAATGGCTGATGCCCTCTCACTACTTGGGTAGCCGTTACATTGGTTGGCAGCGGTGGGATGGTCCTTTTATCCAAGGAGCAAGTTCTGAATGGAGTCCCGGTATGCCAGGCTGAAAAGAACCACACTAAAAGATTTATTGGAGAGTCGTGGTAGGAGTGCCAGTAACAGACCACGGAGGGAGCTGATAGGTGACCCGCTGGAGCTGGACCAAATGGATGGATCCATGGAAGGAGCGGAGCCTCTAGCACCTGTCAGCGAGGAAGATGTAATTACGGATATTGTACAGCGGAGATTATCCTTGTATCCAGAAACGTCCACGGAACTAATAAACCAGCTGTTCCGGGAAGCAAGAGAGGAGATCCAAACCAAGAGGGGACAAGAACTGGAACTGGTAAGAGCTAGACAGCCCATTACACACACAGTTCCTACTTCCCCACCCGCTGCGACAGGAAAGAAAATACCGTTCACTGCTTTTAAAGCTTTTGTAGAAAGTGAGGAGGAAATAGATGGATATTTGGCGGATTTTGAGAGGCAGTGCTCACTACACCAGGTACCACCAGACCAATGGGTCACTATTTTGTCTGGGAAATTGTCAGGCAAAGCCAATGAAGCTTTTCGGGCTCTTGCTCCAGAAGATATTTTACAATATCAGCAAGTGAAAAAGGCGCTGTTAACCCGATATGCCGTAACCCCAGAAACCTACCGCCGTCGCTTCCGGGAATCCAAGAAGAAGGCTGGGGACTCCCACATGGAATGGGCAAACCAGTTACAAAGGGTGGCATCCCATTGGGTCCAAGGGTGCAAGGCCAACACTGGGGAGAAAGTATTGCAGCTATTCCTAATGGAACATTTCTTCCAAGACCTAGCCGCAGACATACAGGACTGGGTACGAGATCGCCGTCCCGCTAACTTAAACGAGGCGGCGCGGCTAGCAGATGAGTACGCGGAAACAAGGAAAGTAAGCCAGGGTACTACACGACTGGCTCATAAGGTAGAACCGTGTACTCCAACCAGCACCTCACCCCCAGAGTTTCGGGCTCCAGTCCCACCAGGACCACCACGTCCTAAGGAACCCAACAATTATCCCCGGGATTCGTCTAGGGTGACGTGCCATCACTGCAGCAACACGGGACATATTGCTCGTTTTTGTCCTTTGAGAGCTACAAATAACAACTGGAGACGCCCGACATCCAACACAGAGGTCACTCCATCGCGGCCCTCTGCGGCCCACTGCCTAGAGACCGAGGTGGGCCCTGAGGAATGTCTGGGAATTTTGTATGAGGCAGACCCAATACAAGCGGCCTCTCCAGATAACCGTCAGCATCACCATCAGGAGGTACGGGTGAATGGACAAGTAGCACAAGGCCTAAGAGATACCGAGGCTACTATCGCTCTGATTCAAAAACAACCAGGGCACAAAAAGTCAGACTGTTCATTAAATTTACCCAGGCAGTCCCAGTCATGGAGACAGCCAGAAAGGGGGAACCCCCACACATCCATGCCTGCGGCCCACGGCGTTGGGGAGGTAGAACATTGGGGTGTTCTGCATGAGGCAGATCCGATACAAGCAGCTAACCAGGACAACAGGCAGCAACACAGGCAGACTGTCTGGGTCAATGGAAAGGCAGCCAATGGATTACGTGATACTGGGGCCACTATGACCCTGCTACAGAAGAAACTCATCCCAGAGAGCCAGCACACCGGAGACACTGTAGCCGTAAGAGTAGCAGGAGGCACCGTCTTCCGGCTACCCGTTCATCTGGATTGGGGGGTGGGTTCGGGACATGTGAATGTGGGGGTGATGAAGGATTTGCCAGCAGATGTACTACTGGGGAATGATTTGGCCCCCCTTGTTTCTGCGTACGCCCCGATGTGCCCCGCTGAAGTCCACACCGTGACTACCTGTGCCCCAACCCGCGTTGCTGGAACCAACTCGCTTGCTGCTGAGACCCGGGTAAGACTACCTGCCCCGACATGTACTGTAGATCCGGCCCAATATCACAGTCTAAAATGGGAATGTGACAAGTTGGCCAGTGAGAAATCGGAGATGCAACGACACTACGTCATGTATTATGAGATGTCCCGTGGCTTGAACATTGAAATGCACAAACAGGCTGAAATTGTCAAAAGGTTAAATGGGATCTGCGCTCAGGTGGTGCCTTATCTCTCCCAAGAGCATCAGCAACAGGTTTTGGGAGCCATTCAGAGAGCAAAGCAAGTGACTGTTCCAGAACTGAATTCCATTATTCACCATCACCATCAGCTACCGACCTGGCAGATTTAATGGCAATGCCGATGGACTGTCCAGGCAAACGGAACTTTTACCCTAACAGCAGACCGGACATCCCCAAGTTGACCCGAAAAGGATCAATCCGGGTCTGCCGGAGTGTTCCACAAAAGGGGAGCAGTGTAACGGAACTATGTATTCTGCCTGTACATCTATAATAATCATGCAGTGGGACATACAAAGAACCGAAGGACGTGTTACAATAGGATGAATGATATCTGGGACTACCTGAGATATGGATTATCCACATTATATTCTGAGATATCTGGAGGGCTGTTTTGGATCTGTTGGTTCTGAATTTAGAAGGTTAATTGTAGAGTGACTCTTTCACTGTTGAATTCTAAATGTCTCTTCTCTCTTTTGTGTATTGTATTACAAATTAACAGTCTCCTGTCTGTGTATTGAATTAGCATGTCATTTGTGTTCAGAAGAACTTGTCAGGCTTTGCGGTGCCGAAATGCTTATCTATTGATGGGGTTATCTGTGATTGAAGTCTATTGAGAAAGGAATGTGGTTTCTTTTGGCCTGGTGACAGTGTGTCTAACTTGGGGGCCCCCTGTGGAGGGAGGGGGTGGAGACTTTCATTGTTCCTTGAGCACTCACCAGTTTGTAACTAGATATAAACTAAGAATTGTACCATTAAAGTTGTTGATGTTTGACCCTTCAAAACGTAGTCATGTCTCGTTCTTGAAAAGGGTATGCTATGGGAATATTATTCTGTTTGTTTTACAACTGGACCTGACTCTCCCTTGGGCTCTCGTGGATGAGCTTATACTGGACTTACTTGCATAGTAACTTGCCAGGCAAAAGGACGTTCCCCAATGGCTGATGCCCTCTCACTACTTGGGTAGCCGTTACACCTGATGTAAGGGGGAGGGGACACTTGGAACCCTGATGTAAGGGGGAGGGGACTCTTGGAACCCTGATGTAAGGGGGAGGGGACTCTTGGAACCCTGGTGTAAGGGGGGCTCTAGGGACCCTGATGTAAGGGGAAGGGGACTCTTGGAACCCTGATGTAAGGGGAAGGGGACTCTTGGAACCCTGATGTAAGGGGGAGGGGACTCTTGGAACCCTGATGTAAGGGGGAGGGGACTCTTGGAACCCTGATGTAAGGGGGAGGGGACTCTTGGAACCCTGATGTAAGGGGGGGGGGGGAAGCTGGGGACCCTGATGAAAGGATGTAAACTTTGATGTAAGGGGGTCAGGCCTGGGGGCCCAGGTCTAAACTGTGTAAGGGGCCCCAAATTTTCTGATGGCTGTCCTGTTCCCCACACACTGCGCCAACGTTCCCCATAACGCTGCAGGATTGGATGATCTTAGCTGAAAACTTCAGCCAATCCATGAAGAAGAGGTAGCCCGCCTTTATTTTTTGGTGGGGGGGGGGTCTTGCCGAGGGCGGGAAATAGTCCAGCACTGGCCCTGGAAAGGGGCCACTACTTCCTGAATGCATTGCTTGTTCAGCTTCCTAGAACCTAAAGGGTTTGAGAGACGTTCCTCTAGAGCCCCCAATCTGACCCCCGGTACTTGTGCCGGGCTGGAAGGGTCAATGAGCCGGTGAAATGCCGGTTGGTGTAGGTAAGTCCCATACACATTCTATGGACACTTTCCTCGGCAGTACAGAGCCGTGTTCTCACCCTATGGGGAAGGTCGCCGCTCCTCCACTCACAGGCCCCTCAGCATTGTGGGTAAGAAGTGTGTGAGACGATCTCTTAGAAAGAAGAATGGAAAAGGTCGGAATGCAGACTGTAAACAATTGTGAAAAGAAGAATAGAATACTGTGGAGGGGAATTCAGATGTTTCCCTTTCACTAAGCCGAGAAGTCATGGCCTCTTACACCGTGACGGAGGGTGGGGACGGCTCTATCAATCACTTCTATAATCTAGGAAGGGTGCTGAGTGTGTCGTACCCCCGCTGGTAGGATGGGGGCTCTGAAGGATAGAATGGGCTGGATCGTAATCCGGGACACACACAGGCAGATGGGGCACGGGAACAATTCCCCCGGGAAGACTGGATGGACCCAACTCCGCCTGATTGGAACGGGTCCACTTTGTCCGGCCAATAGGAAGGCAGAGAGTCTGCGGGGTCAGTGAACCCCGGGAATTGGTCACCCCAGGGGTGCTCATGGGTGGGGGACCCCTCTGTCTGAACAGGCACACGTGTAATGTCAGAGTGAGCGAAGCTTCCTATTGGCTGAGAACCTGCATATAAAATGTAGCTCATCAAATGAATCAAAGCACTGCAATGCATACAGCAAAGTTCTTATGAGCACCTACCTGGGGGCACCTACCTGGGAGCACCTACCTGAGAGCACCGACCTAGGAGAAAACACCTGGGAGCACTGACCTGGGAGCACTGACCTGGGAGCACCTACCTGTGAGCACCGACCTGGGAGCACCTACCGGGAGCACCGACTGGGAGCACCTACCGGGAGCACTGACCTGGGAGCACCTAGCTGGGAGCACTGACCTGGGAGCACCTACCTGGGAGCACCTACCTGGGAGCACTGACCTGGGAGCACCTACCTGGGAGCACCTAGCTGGGAGCACTGACCTGGGAGCACCTACCTGGGAGCACCTAGCTGGGAGCACCTACCTGGGAGCACTGACCTGGGAGCACCTACCTGGGAGCACCGACCTGGGAGCACCTACCTGGGAGCACCTACCTGGGAGCACCGACCACCACCTGATGGGAATCTGTGGACTTTTAGCTCATCCTGGGTGGTGAGACTCTGACCAATGACAAAGGATTGTACCTCCTCATGTGACCTCACATTACAGAATGATCGTTCACTTGGCATACATTCCACACTGGTGAAAAAAACACTTCACTCTATGAAGAAACCAAAATGTCCCTCAATGATGAGAACACGATGAATGGACACAAATGTCCCTCAATGATTAGAAATGACACGATGAATGAACACAAATGTCCCTCAATGATTAGAAATGACACGATGAATGGACACCGTTGTGGATGTTTAGCGGGAGGTTGGCCTGGCTTCTTATATAGGGCCGTCAGTGTACACGGCCCTTTACAGATGTATTGTAGGGTGAGAGCAGACAGGTGTGAGGATGGATCTCTCCATTTCCCTGATTGTAGCCGGAGGGAGATCGGCTCTCTTTGTTCGGATGTATATTTCATGTTCTCCACAATCAGCTCACCAAGCGGCTGGGAAAGTATTCGAATGCCCATCGGGATTCCCAGCGGTTTTCCTGTCCGTGTGTACGCTCCATCGCAGCTTTCCCATCAGGAAAACCGCTGGGAATCCCGGTGGGAAGATGTTTTCTTTTTTCCTAACGGAATTCCCATCGGTCTTTTTCCCGGCAGTTTTTCTATAGGAAGCACTGTGGTGGAGCATACACATGTCCGGGATTCCCATCTGTCTTTTTTTCCCGGCAGTTTTCCTATGGGAAGCACTGTGGTGGAGCATACACATGTCCGGGATTCCCGTCGGTCTTTTTCCCGGCAGTTTTCCTATAGGAAGCACTGTGCTGGAGCATACACATGTCCGGGATTCCCGTCGGTCTTTTTCCCGGCAGTTTTCCTATAGGAAGCCCTGTGGTGGAGCATACACATGTCCGGGATTCCCGTCGGTCTTTTTCCCGGCAGTTTTCCTATAGGAAGCACTGTGGTGGAGCATACACATGTCCGGGATTCCCATCTGTCTTTTTTTTCCCGGCAGTTTTCCTATGGGAAGCACTGTGGTGGAGCATACACATGTCCGGGATTCCCATCGGTCTTTTTCCCGGCAGTTTTCCAATAGGAAGCATTGTGGTGGAGCATACACATGTCCGGGATTCCCGTCGGTCTTTTTCCCGGCAGTTTTCCTATAGGAAGCACTGTGCTGGAGCATACACATGTCCGGGATTCCCGTCGGTCTTTTTCCCGGCAGTTTTCCTATAGGAAGCCCTGTGGTGGAGCATACACATGTCCGGGATTCCCGTCGGTCTTTTTCCCGGCAGTTTTCCTATAAGGAGCACTGTGGTGGAGCATACACATGTCCGGGATTCCCGTCTGTTTTTTTCCCGGAAGTTTTCCTATAGGAAGCACTGTGGTGGAGCATACACATGTCCAGGATTCCCGTCGGTCTTTTTCCCGGCAGTTTTCCTATGGGAAGCACTGTGGTGGAGCATACACATGTCCGGGATTCCCATCTGTCTTTTTTTCCCGGCAGTTTTCCTATGGGAAGCACTGTGGTGGAGCATACACATGTCCGGGATTCCCGTCGGTCTTTTTCCCGGCAGTTTTCCTATAGGAAGCCCTGTGGTGGAGCATACACATGTCCGGGATTCCCGTCGGTCTTTTTCCCGGCAGTTTTCCTATAGGAAGCACTGTGGTGGAGCATACACATGTCCGGGATTCCCATCTGTCTTTTTTTCCCGGCAGTTTTCCTATGGGAAGCACTGTGGTGGAGCCTACACATGTCCGGGATTCCCATCGGTCTTTTTCCCGGCAGTTTTCCAATAGGAAGCATTGTGGTGGAGCATACACATGTCCGGGATTCCCGTCGGTCTTTTTCCCGGCAGTTTTCCTATAGGAAGCACTGTGCTGGAGCATACACATGTCCGGGATTCCCGTCGGTCTTTTTCCCGGCAGTTTTCCTATAGGAAGCCCTGTGGTGGAGCATACACATGTCCGGGATTCCCGTCGGTCTTTTTCCCGGCAGTTTTCCTATAGGGAGCACTGTGGTGGAGCATACACATGTCCGGGATTCCCGTCTGTTTTTTTCCCGGAAGTTTTCCTATAGGAAGCACTGTGGTGGAGCATACACATGTCCAGGATTCCCGTCGGTCTTTTTCCCGGCAGTTTTCCTATAGGAAGCACTGTGGTGGAGCATACACATGTCCGGGATTCCCGTCGGTCTTTTTCCCGGCAGTTTTCCTATAGGAAGCACTGTGCTGGAGCATACACATGTCCGGGATTCCCGTCGGTCTTTTTCCCGGCAGTTTTCCTATAGGAAGCCCTGTGGTGGAGCATACACATGTCCAGGATTCCCGTCGGTCTTTTTCCCGGCAGTTTTCCTATAGGAAGCACTGTGCTGGAGCATACACATGTCCGGGATTCCCGTCGGTCTTTTTCCCGGCAGTTTTCCTATAGGGAGCACTGTGGTGGAGCATACACATGTCCGGGATTCCCGTCGGTCTTTTTCCCGGCAGTTTTCCTATGGGAAGCACTGTGGTGGAGCATACACATGTCCGGGATTCCCGTCGGTCTTTTTCCCGGCAGTTTTCCTATGGGAAGCACTGTGGTGGAGCATACACATGTCCGGGATTCCCATCTGTCTTTTTTTCCCGGCAGTTTTCCTATGGGAAGCACTGTGGTGGAGCCTACACATGTCCGGGATTCCCATCGGTCTTTTTCCCGGCAGTTTTCCAATAGGAAGCATTGTGGTGGAGCATACACATGTCCGGGATTCCCGTCGGTCTTTTTCCCGGCAGTTTTCCTATAGGAAGCACTGTGCTGGAGCATACACATGTCCGGGATTCCCGTCGGTCTTTTTCCCGGCAGTTTTCCTATAGGAAGCCCTGTGGTGGAGCATACACATGTCCGGGATTCCCGTCGGTCTTTTTCCCGGCAGTTTTCCTATAGGGAGCACTGTGGTGGAGCATACACATGTCCGGGATTCCCGTCTGTTTTTTTCCCGGAAGTTTTCCTATAGGAAGCACTGTGGTGGAGCATACACATGTCCAGGATTCCCGTCGGTCTTTTTCCCGGCAGTTTTCCTATGGGAAGCACTGTGGTGGAGCATACACATGTCCGGGATTCCCATCTGTCTTTTTTTCCCGGCAGTTTTCCTATGGGAAGCACTGTGGTGGAGCATACACATGTCCGGGATTCCCGTCGGTCTTTTTCCCGGCAGTTTTCCTATAGGAAGCCCTGTGGTGGAGCATACACATGTCCGGGATTCCCGTCGGTCTTTTTCCCGGCAGTTTTCCTATAGGAAGCACTGTGGTGGAGCATACACATGTCCGGGATTCCCATCTGTCTTTTTTTCCCGGCAGTTTTCCTATGGGAAGCACTGTGGTGGAGCCTACACATGTCCGGGATTCCCATCGGTCTTTTTCCCGGCAGTTTTCCAATAGGAAGCATTGTGGTGGAGCATACACATGTCCGGGATTCCCGTCGGTCTTTTTCCCGGCAGTTTTCCTATAGGAAGCACTGTGCTGGAGCATACACATGTCCGGGATTCCCGTCGGTCTTTTTCCCGGCAGTTTTCCTATAGGAAGCCCTGTGGTGGAGCATACACATGTCCGGGATTCCCGTCGGTCTTTTTCCCGGCAGTTTTCCTATAGGGAGCACTGTGGTGGAGCATACACATGTCCGGGATTCCCGTCTGTTTTTTTCCCGGAAGTTTTCCTATAGGAAGCACTGTGGTGGAGCATACACATGTCCAGGATTCCCGTCGGTCTTTTTCCCGGCAGTTTTCCTATAGGAAGCACTGTGGTGGAGCATACACATGTCCGGGATTCCCGTCGGTCTTTTTCCCGGCAGTTTTCCTATAGGAAGCACTGTGCTGGAGCATACACATGTCCGGGATTCCCGTCGGTCTTTTTCCCGGCAGTTTTCCTATAGGAAGCCCTGTGGTGGAGCATACACATGTCCGGGATTCCCGTCGGTCTTTTTCCCGGCAGTTTTCCTATAGGGAGCACTGTGGTGGAGCATACACATGTCCGGGATTCCCGTCTGTTTTTTTCCCGGAAGTTTTCCTATAGGAAGCACTGTGGTGGAGCATACACATGTCCGGGATTCCCGTCGGTTTTTTTCCCGGCAGTTTTCCTATGGGAAGCACTGTGGTGGAGCATACACATGTCCGGGATTCCCATCGGTCTTTTTCCCGGCAGTTTTCCTATAGGAAGCACTGTGGTGGAGCATACACATGTCCGGGATTCCCATCTGTCTTTTTCCCGGCAGTTTTCCTATGGGAAGCACTGTGGTGGAGCATACACATGTCCGGGATTCCCGTCGGTCTTTTTCCCGGCAGTTTTCCTATGGGAAGCACTGTGGTGGAGCATACACATGTCCGGGATTCCCGTCGGTCTTTTTCCCGGCAGTTTTCCTATAGGAAGCACTGTGGTGGAGCATACACATGTCCGGGATTCCCATCTGTCTTTTTTTCCCGGCAGTTTTCCTATGGGAAGCACTGTGGTGGAGCATACACATGTCCGGGATTCCCGTCGGTCTTTTTCCCGGCAGTTTTCCTATAGGAAGCCCTGTGGTGGAGCATACACATGTCCGGGATTCCCGTCGGTCTTTTTCCCGGCAGTTTTCCTATAGGGAGCACTGTGGTGGAGCATACACATGTCCGGGATTCCCGTCGGTCTTTTTCCCGGCAGTTTTCCTATGGGAAGCACTGTGGTGGAGCATACACATGTCCGGGATTCCCGTCTGTTTTTCCCCCGGAAGTTTTCCTATAGGAAGCACTGTGGTGGAGCATACACATGTCCAGGATTCCCGTCGGTCTTTTTCCCGGCAGTTTTCCTATAGGAAGCACTGTGCTGGAGCATACACATGTCCGGGATTCCCGTCGGTCTTTTTCCCGGCAGTTTTCCTATAGGAAGCACTGTGCTGGAGCATACACATGTCCGGGATTCCCGTCGGTCTTTTTCCCGGCAGTTTTCCTATAGGAAGCCCTGTGGTGGAGCATACACATGTCCGGGATTCCCGTCGGTCTTTTTCCCGGCAGTTTTCCTATAGGGAGCACTGTGGTGGAGCATACACATGTCCGGGATTCCCGTCTGTTTTTTTCCCGGAAGTTTTCCTATAGGAAGCACTGTGGTGGAGCATACACATGTCCGGGATTCCCGTCGGTCTTTTTCCCGGCAGTTTTCCTATGGGAAGCACTGTGGTGGAGCATACACATGTCCGGGATTCCCATCGGTCTTTTTCCCGGCAGTTTTCCTATAGGAAGCACTGTGGTGGAGCATACACATGTCCGGGATTCCCATCGTTTTTTTCCCCGGAAGTTTTCCTATGGGAAGCATTGTGGTGGAGCATACACATGTCCGGGATTCCCGTCGGTCTTTTTCCCGGCAGTTTTTCTATAGGAAGCACTGTGGTGGAGCATACACATGTCCGGGATTCCCATCGGTCTTTTTCCCGAAAGTTTTCCTATAGGAAGCACTGTGGTGGAGCATACACATGTCCGGGATTCCCGTCGGTCTTTTTCCCATCAGTTTTCCTATGGGAAGCACTGTGGTGGAGCATACACATGTCCGGGATTCCCGTCGGTCTTTTTCCCGGCAGTTTTCCTATGGGAAGCACTGTGGTGGAGCATACACATGTCCGGGATTCCCATCTGTCTTTTTCCCGGCAGTTTTCCTATGGGAAGCACTGTGGTGGAGCATACACATGTCCGGGATTCCCGTCGGTCTTTTTCCCGGCAGTTTTCCTATGGGAAGCACTGTGGTGGAGCATACACATGTCCGGGATTCCCTTCTGTCTTTTTCCCGGCAGTTTTCCTATGGGAAGCACTGTGGTGGAGCATACACATATCCGGGATTCCCGTCGGTCTTTTTCCCGGCAGTTTTCCTATGGGAAGCACTGTGGTGGAGCATACACATGTCCGGGATTCCCATCTGTCTTTTTTTCCCGGCAGTTTTCCTATGGGAAGCACTGTGGTGGAGTATACACATGTCCGGGATTCCCGTCGGTCTTTTTCCCGGCAGTTTTCCAATAGGAAGCATTGTGGTGGAGCATACACATGTCCGGGATTCCCGTCGGTCTTTTTCCCAGCAGTTTTCCTATGGGAAGCACTGTGGTGGAGCATACACATGTCCGGGATTCCCGTCGGTCTTTTTCCCAGCAGTTTTCCTATGGGAAGCACTGTGGTGGAGCATACACATGTCCGGGATTCCCGTCGGTCTTTTTCCCGGCAGTTTTCCTATAGGAAGCACTGTGGTGGAGCATACACATGTCCAGGATTCCCGTCGGTCTTTTTCCCGGCAGTTTTCCTATAGGAAGCACTGTGGTGGAGCATACACATGTCCGGGATTCCCATCGTTTTTTTCCCCGGAAGTTTTCCTATGGGAAGCATTGTGGTGGAGCATACATATGTCCGGGATTCCCATCGGTCTTTTTCCCGAAAGTTTTCCTATAGGAAGCACTGTGGTGGAGCATACACATGTCCGGGATTCCCGTCGGTCTTTTTCCCAGCAGCTTTCCTATAGGAAGCCCTGTGGTGGAGCATACACATGTCCGGGATTCCCGTCGGTCTTTTTCCCGGCAGTTTTCCTATAGGGAGCACTGTGGTGGAGCATACACATGTCCGGGATTCCCGTCGGTCTTTTTCCCGGCAGTTTTCCTATAGGAAGCCCTGTGGTGGAGCATACACATGTCCGGGATTCCCGTCGGTCTTTTTCCCGGCAGTCTTCCTATGGGAAGCACTGTGGTGGAGCATACACATGTCCAGGATTCCCGTCGGTCTTTTTCCCGGCAGTCTTCCTATGGGAAGCACTGTGGTGGAGCATACACATGTCCGGGATTCCCGTCGGTCTTTTTCCCGGCAGTTTTCCTATGGGAAGCACTGTGGTGGAGCATACACATGTCCGGGATTCCCGTCGGTCTTTTTCCCGGCAGTTTTCCTATAGGAAGCCCTGTGGTGGAGCATACACATGTCCGGGATTCCCGTCGTTTTTTTTCCCGGAAGTTTTCCTATAGGAAGCACTGTGGTGGAGCATACACATGTCCAGGATTCCCATCGGTCTTTTTCCCGGCAGTTTTCCTATGGGAAGCACTGTGGTGGAGCATACACATGTCCAGGATTCCCGTTGGTCTTTTTCCCGGCAGTTTTCCTATGGGAAGCACTGTGGTGGAGCATACACATGTCCGGGATTCCCATCGGTCTTTTTCCCGGCAGTTTTCCTATGGGAAGCACTGTGGTGGAGCATACACATGTCCGGGATTCCCGTCGGTTTTTTCCCCGGAAGTTTTCCTATGGGAAGCAATGTGGTGGAGCATACACATGTCCAGGATTCCCGTTGGTCTTTTTCCCGGCAGTTTTCCTATGGGAAGCACTGTGGTGGAGCATACACATGTCCGGGATTCCCATCGGTCTTTTTCCCGGCAGTTTTCCTATGGGAAGCACTGTGGTGGAGCATACACATGTCCGGGATTCCCGTCGTTTTTTCCCCCGGAAGTTTTCCTATAGGAAGCACTGTGGTGGAGCATACACATGTCCAGGATTCCCATCGGTCTTTTTCCCGGCAGTTTTCCTATGGGAAGCACTGTGGTGGAGCATACACATGTCCGGGATTCCCGTCGTTTTTTTCCCCGGAAGTTTTCCTATGGGAAGCAATGTGGTGGAGCATACACATGTCCGGGATTCCCGTCGTTTTTTTCCCCGGAAGTTTTCCTATAGGAAGCACTGTGGTGGAGCATACACATGTCCAGGATTCCCATCGGTCTTTTTCCCGGCAGTTTTCCTATAGGAAGCATTGTGGTGGAGCATACATATGTCCGGGATTCCCGTCGGTCTTTTTCCCAGCAGCTTTCCTATAGGAAGCCCTGTGGTGGAGCATACACATGTCCGGGATTCCCATCGGTCTTTTTCCCGGCAGTTTTCCTATGGGAAGCACTGTGGTGGAGCATACACATGTCCGGGATTCCCGTCGTTTTTTTCCCCGGAAGTTTTCCTATGGGAAGCAATGTGGTGGAGCATACACATGTCCAGGGTTGTTAGAGGGACAATGGGGGGCCACACTGACTCCTCCCACATGCATGGTGATCGTACTTCACTGTTCCTCTCTGCCAGTCTCAAGGCGATGCGTTTTCTGTGCGTTCTCCTTTTTCTTAGAATATTCCTGTCCTGGTCCAGCCAGGTTGGAGGTCCCCCTCTGTTATCATTGGAGGAGATGTGGTGGGCGGAGTGTTACTTCACGGCTGCTGCAAATGAAGAGATTTGGGTTTTCTGCATTGCTGACTCTCTGCAGACGATGGAGAGGAATGTCACTTCGGCAGTAATAATCCCCCATTGTTCTCCGTGTCCTCCCCCCATTGTTCCACACAGGACACTAAATACACAACAAGCCGACAGAAGAAATACCAACACAGAGAGACACCCATGTGAGAGGGATACCAGGACCCCGGGAGTGATACCAAGAGTGATACCGGGGTCCCGATAGTGATACCGAGACCATTAGAGTGAAACTAGGACTCTTAAAGTCATACCAGGACCCCGGGAGTGATAACAGGACCCCGGGAGTGATACCAGGACCCCGGGAGTGATACCAGGACCCCGGGAGTGATACCAAGAGTGATACCGGGGTCCGAGAGTGATACCGAGACCATTAGAGTGAAACTAGGACTCTTAAAGTCATACCAGGACCCCGGGAGTGATAACAGGACCCCGGGAGTGATACCAGGACCCCGGGAGTGATACCAGGACCCCGGGAGTGATACCAAGAGTGATACCGGGGTCCGAGAGTGATACCGAGACCATTAGAGTGAAACTAGGACTCTTAAAGTCATACCAGGACCCAGAAAGAGATATCAGGATCCTGAGTATGACACTGGGACCCAGAGAGTGATATAGGGTTGCCACCTTTTCTTCAAGTCAAACCCGAACACTTTAGCGGCCCACAGCAATTTTTTTTATAGTATACCCTGTACATATATTTTGCTATTAAACACCATTTCTGATCATATGAAGTTAACACCAACAGTTCTCCTTTACATCAAAGTCCTCTTTACATCTGAAATCGCAGAGTTCCCTTTCACTGTAAGGGGGGGGCTCTGCAGACTCTGATGTAAAGGGGAACTCTGGGGGCTCTATCATAAGGGATGCTCTGGAAACCATGATCTAAGGGGGAACACTGGGAACTCTGATATACAGGAGGACTCTGATGTAAGGGGGAACTCTGAGAACTCTGATGTATGGAGAAGACTCTAATGTAAGGGGGAACACTGTGGCCTCTGGTGTAGAGGGGAACTCCGATGTAAGGGGATACACTGAGAACTCTGATGTATGGAGAGGACTCTGATGTAAGCTGTGGCCTCTGTTGTGAAGGGGAACTCCGATGTAGGGGGTGCTCTGAGAACCCTGATTCACCTTTGTGTACTCAATCAGAGGCAGGAGAGAAAAGGGAGAGGGGGGGAGACATTCACAGACAGGGATGGATGGTGAGCTCACTCACCCCCTGGCAGTCAACACCTCTCATCCAGATGTATCTGAGGCTGCTGGACTTCAAATTTCCAGCCCCAACTTTCTATTTCTGAGGCACAGTACTAAAGATTGGAGTGTGGGCAGACACAGAGGTGAAGGGGTGGGGGGGGCGATAGATGTAGATCGAGCCCTCTCTCAGGCAGTGTGAAAGAGACAACTGCAGCCATAAACCCTGCTGGCAAGCCATAGTCCAGGCTAAATAATGTGTCCGGGTTTCAGGCTTTCTGAAACCCGGACACATGATTCCAAACCCGAACTGTCCGGGTGAATCCTGGACAGGTGGCAACCCTAGAGTGATACCGAGACCTCAAGAGTGATACCAGGAGCCTGAGAGTGATACTGGGAGCCTGAGAGTGATACTGGGAGCCTGAGGGCGATACTGGGACCCCGAGAGTGATACTGGGAGCCTGAGGGCGATACTGGGAGCCTGAGGGCGATACTGGGACCCCGAGAGTGATACTGGGAGCCTGAGGGCGATACTGGGACCCCGAGAGTGATACTGGGAGCCTGAGGGCGATACTGGGAGCCTGAGGGCGATACTGGGACCCCGAGAGTGATACTGGGAGCCTGAGGGCGATACTGGGACTCCGAGAGTGATACTGGGAGCCTGAGGGCGATACTGGGACCCCGAGAGTGATACTGGGACCCCGAGAGTGATACTGGGAGCCTGAGGGCGATACTGGGACCCCGAGAGTGATACCAGGAGCCTGAGGGTGATACTGGGACCCCGAGAGTGATACTGGGAGCCTGAGGGCGATACTGGGACCCCGAGAGTGATACCAGGAGCCTGAGGGCGATACTGGGACCCCGAGAGTGATACTGGGAGCCTGAGAGCGATACTGGGACCCCGAGAGTGATACTTGGAGCCTGAGGGCGATACTGGGACCCCGAGAGTGATACCAGGAGCCTGAGGGCGATACTGGGACCCCGAGAGTGAAACTGGGAGCCTGAGGGCGATACTGGGACACCGAGAGTGATACCAGGAGCCTGAGGGCGATACTGGGACCCCGAGAGTGATACTGGGAGCCTGAGGGCGATACTGGGACACCGAGAGTGATACCAGGAGCCTGAGGGTGATACTGGGACCCCGAGAGTGATACTGGGAGCCTGAGGGCGATACTGGGACCCCGAGAGTGATACTGGGACCCCGAGAGTGATACTGGGAGCCTGAGGGCGATACTGGGACCCCGAGAGTGATACCAGGAGCCTGAGGGTGATACTGGGACCCCGAGAGTGATACTGGGAGCCTGAGGGCGATACTGGGACCCCGAGAGTGATACCAGGAGCCTGAGGGCGATACTGGGACCCCGAGAGTGATACTGGGAGCCTGAGAGCGATACTGGGACCCCGAGAGTGATACTTGGAGCCTGAGGGCGATACTGGGACCCCGAGAGTGATACCAGGAGCCTGAGGGCGATACTGGGACCCCGAGAGTGAAACTGGGAGCCTGAGGGCGATACTGGGACACCGAGAGTGATACCAGGAGCCTGAGGGCGATACTGGGACCCCGAGAGTGATACTGGGAGCCTGAGGGCGATACTGGGACACCGAGAGTGATACCAGGAGCCTGAGGGTGATACTGGGACCCCGAGAGTGATACTGGGAGCCTGAGGGTGATACTGGGACACCGAGAGTGATACCAGGAGCCTGAGGGCGATACTGGGACACCGAGAGTGATACCAGGAGCCTGAGGGCGATACTGGGACCCCAAGAGTGATACCAGGAGCCTGAGGGCGATACTGGGACCCCGAGAGTGATACTGGGACCCCGAGAGTGATACTGGGAGCCTGAGGGCGATACTGGGACCCCGAGAGTGATACTGGGAGCCTGAGGGCGATACCAGGAGCCTGAGGGCGATACTGGGACCCCGAGAGTGATACTGGGAGCAGAAAATGATAGTGGGACCCCAGATCCCGTATGGCTGAGATGTGCAGATGGAGGAGAGTCTCCAGTCACTGTTCCAGCTGTATAGATAGAAGAAGAAGGTAGAAGCTCCAAGTGACACACAACATGTTATGTACAAAGTCTCCTCATTACTCATTTATAAGGCTTGGAATCGGCAGCTGCTGTGTGGGCGAATCTCCTCTCCTCCATCGCTCTCATCTCCTCTCCTCCATCGCCCTCATCGCCTCTCCTCCATCGCTCTCATCTCCTCCATCGCTCTCATCTCCTCTCCTCCATTGCTCTCATCTCCTCTCCTACATCGCTCTCATCTCCTCTCCTCCATCGCTCTCATCTCCTCCATCGCTCTCATCTCCTCTACTCCATCGCTCTCATCTCCTCTCCTCCATCGCTCTCATCTCCTCCATCGCTCTCATCTCCTCTCCTCCATCGCTCTCATCTCCTCCATCGCTCTCATCTCCTCTCCTCCATCGCTCTCATCTCCTCTCCTCCATCGCCCTCATCGCCTCTCCTCCATCGCTCTCATCTCCTCCATCGCTCTCATCTCCTCTCCTCCATCGCTCTCATCTCCTCTCCTCCATCGCCCTCATCGCCTCTCCTCCATCGCTCTCATCTCCTCCATCGCTCTCATCTCCTCTCCTCCATCGCTCTCATCTCCTCTACTCCATCGCTCTCATCTCCTCTCCTCCATCGCTCTCATCTCCTCCATCGCTCTCATCTCCTCTCCTCCATCGCTCTCATCTCCTCCATCGCTCTCATCTCCTCTCCTCCATCGCTCTCATCTCCTCTCCTCCATCGCCCTCATCGCCTCTCCTCCATCGCTCTCATCTCCTCCATCGCTCTCATCTCCTCTCCTCCATCGCCCTCATCGCCTCTCCTCCATCGCTCTCATCTCCTCCATCGCTCTCATCTCCTCTCCTTCATCGCTCTCCAATCCTCCATCGCTCTCATCTCCTCTCCTCCATCGCTCTCATCTCCTCTCCTCCATCGCTCTCATCTCCTCCCCTCCATCGCTCTCATCTCCTTCCTGTGTTCCCAACACAACCTGACCCAATGGAGACTCTTCCAATGTGCCAAGATGATGGATGGCGGCTCAGTGGGGCACAGCACACCGCTCAGTCCAGTGATTGCAGACAACAGCCAGAGTCCGGATAGGGACACCTACCCTCATCTCAACTCTGCCCCTAATCCCAACCCTGACACCAACTATGCCCCTAATCCCAACCCTGACACCAATTCTGCCCCTAATCCTTACCCTGACACCAACTCTGCCCCTAATCCCAACCCTGACACCAACTCTGCCCCTAATCCTTACCCTGACACCAATTCTGCCCCTAATCCTTACCCTGACACCAACTCTGCCGCTAATCCCAACCCTGACACCAACTCTGCCCCTAATCCTTACCCTGACACCAATTCTGCCCCTAATCCTTACCCTGACACCAACTCTGTCCCTAATCCCAACCCTGACACCAACTCTGCCCCTAATCCTTACCCTGACACCAACTCTGCCCCTAATCCTTACCCTGACACCAACTCTGCCCCTAATCCCAACCCTGACACCAACTCTGCCCCTAATCCTTACCCTGACACCAATTCTGCCCCTAATCCTTACCCTGACACCAACTCTGCCCCTAATCCCAACCCTGACACCAACTCTGCCCCTAATCCTTACCCTGACACCAATTCTGCCCCTAATCCTTACCCTGACACCAACTCTGCCCCTAATCCCAACCCTGACACCAACTCTGCCCCTAATCCTTACCCTGACACCAACTCTGCCCCTAATCCTTACCCTGACACCAATTCTGCCCCTAATCCTTACCCTGACACCAACTCTGCCCCTAATCCTTACCCTGACACCAACTCTGCCCCTAATCCTTACCCTGACACCAATTCTGCCCCTAATCCTTACCCTGACACCAACTCTGCCCCTAATCCCAACCCTGACACCAACTCTGCCCCTAATCCCAACTCTGACACCAACTCTGCCCCTAATCCCAACCCTGACAGCAACTCTGCCCCTAATCCCAACCCTGACACCAACTCTGCACCTAATCCCAACTCTGACACCAACTCTGCCCCTAATCCCAACCCTGACACCAACTCTGCACCTAATCCCAACCCTGACACCAACTCTGCCCCTAATCCCAACCCTGACACCAACTCTGCCCCTAATCCCAACCCTGACACCAAATCTGCCCCTAATCCTTACCCTGACACCAACTCTGCCCCTAATCCTTACCCTGACACCAACTCTGCCCCTAATCCCAACCCTGACACCAACTCTGCCCCTAATCCTTACCCTGACACCAACTCTGCCCCTAATCCCAACTCTGCCCCTAATCCTTACCCTGACACCAACTCTGCCCCTAATCCTTACCCTGACACCAACTCTGCCCCTAATCCCAACTCTGCCCCTAATCCTTACCCTGACACCAACACTGACCTTAACCCTTACACCAACTCTGCCCCTAATCCTCACCTCGACTCCAACCCTGACCCTAACACCAACCCTAACGTTGACCCTGACCTTCTTCTATCACACAGGACACCTACCCTTATCTCAACTCTGCCCCTAATCCTTATCGTTATCTCAACTTTGCCCCTAATCCCAACTCTGCCCCTAATCCTTATCGTTATCTCAACTTTGCCCCTAATCCTTACCCTGACACCAACTCTGCCCCTAATCCTTCCCCTGACAGCAACTCTGCCCCTAATCCCAACCCTGACACCAACTCTGCCCCTAATCCTTACCCTGACAGCAACTCTGCCCCTAATCCTTACCCTGACAGCAACTCTGCCCCTAATCCTTACCCTGACAGCAACTCTGCCCCTAATCCCAACCCTAACACCAATTCTGCCCCTAATCCCAACCCTGACACCAACTCTGCCCCTAATCCTTACCCTGACAGCAACTCTGCCCCTAATCCCAACCCTGACAGCAACTCTGCCCCTAATCCCAACCCTAACACCAATTCTGCCCCTAATCCCAACCCTGACAGCAACTCTGCCCCTAATCCCAACCCTGACAGCAACTCTGCCCCTAATCCTTACCCTGACACCAACTCTGCCCCTAATCCCAACTCTGCCCCTAATCCTTACCCTGACACCAACACTGACCTTAACCCTTACACCAACTCTGCCCCTAATCCCAACCCTGACTCCGATGCTGACCCTAACACCAACCCTAACGTTGACCCTGACCCTAATGACGCGGACACATGGCTGGCCTTTCCATTGGGAAAAGCCCTGTCAGAATTTGACGCAAAAAAAAGAGAACCTGCTCTCTAAGTCCGACAGAAAAAGTCTGATGGAGCCCACACACCGTCGAAATATCCGACAAAAAGCTCCCGTCAGACTGTTTCTCTCGGAAATTCCGACCGTGTGTACGTGGCATAACTCTGACCCTAAACCTAACCCTGATCCTAACCCTAATCGATCATATGTCTTCTTATACATCTGTGTAGAAATCCAGTGTGAGACTTCCTGTAGTAAGGACTGCTCACTGCTACTCTCTCTCTTTGTGCATGGGGACCAGTCTCCTGTACTTTTCTATGATGCATTGGGAGTATTTTCGGTACAGGCAGTATCTAAGGATCAGGTAGTATCTGAGGTTCAGGCAGTATCTGAGGTTCAGGTAGTATCTGAGGATCAGGCAGTATCTGAGGATCAGGCAGTATCTGAGGTTCCGGTAGTATCTGAGGATCAGGCAGTATCTGAGGTTCAGGCAGTATCTAAGGATCAGGTAGTATCTGAGGTTCAGGTAGTATCTGAGGTTCAGGCAGTATCTGAGGTTCAGGCAGTATCTGAGGTTCAGGCAGTATCTGAGGATCAGGCAGTATCTGAGGTTCAGGCAGTATCTGAGGTTCAGGCAGTATCTGAGGTTCAGGCAGTATCTGAGGATCAGGCAGTATCTGAGGTTCAGGCAGTATCTAAGGTTCAGGCAGTATATAAGGTTCAGGCAGTATCTGAGGTTCAGGCAGTATCTGAGGTTCAGGCAGTATCTGAGGATCAGGCAGTATCTGAGGTTCAGGTAGTATCTGAGGATCAGGCAGTATCTGAGGTTCAGGCAGTATCTGAGGATCAGGCAGTATCTGAGGTTCAGGTAGTATCTAAGGTTCAGGCAGTATATAAGGTTCAGGCAGTATATAAGGTTCAGGCAGTATCTAAGGTTCAGGTAGTATCTGAGGTTCAGGCAGTATCTGAGGTTCAGGCAGTATCTGAGGATCAGGCAGTATCTGAGGTTCAGGCAGTATCTGAGGATCAGGCAGTATCTGAGGTTCAGGCAGTATCTGAGGTTCAGGCAGTATCTGAGGATCAGGCAGTATCTGAGGTTCAGGCAGTATTTGAGGATCAGGCAGTATCTGAGGTTCAGGCAGTATCTGAGGATCAGGCAGTATCTGAGGTTCAGGCAGTATCTGAGGTTCAGGCAGTATCTGAGGTTCAGGCAGTATCTGAGGATCAGGCAGTATCTGAGGATCAGGCAGTATCTGAGGTTCAGGTAGTATCTAAGGTTCAGGTAGTATCTAATGTTCAGGCAGTATCTAAGGTTCAGGCAGTATCTGAGGTTCAGGCAGTATCTAAGGTTCAGGTAGTATCTAAGGTGCAGGCAGTATCTGAGGTTCAGGCAGTATCTAGGGTGCAGGTAGTATCTGAGGTTCAGGCAGTATCTAAGGTTCAGGTAGTATCTGAGGTTCAGGCAGTATCTGAGGTTCAGGTAGTATCTAAGGTTCAGGTAGTATCTGAGGTTCAGGCAGTATCTGAGGTTCAGGCAGTATCTAAGGTGCAGGTAGTATCTGAGGTTCAGGCAGTATCTAAGGTTCAGGTAGTATCTGAGGTTCAGGCAGTATCTGAGGTTCAGGCAGTATCTAAGGTGCAGGTAGTATCTGAGGTTCAGGCAGTATCTAAGGTTCAGGTAGTATCTGAGGTTCAGGCAGTATCTGAGGTTCAGGCAGTATCTAAGGTGCAGGTAGTATCTGAGGTTCAGGCAGTATCTAAGGTTCAGGTAGTATCTAAGGTTCAGGCAGTATCTGAGGTTCAGGCAGTATCTGAGGTTCAGGCAGTATCTAAGGTTCAGGCAGTATCTAAGGTGCAGGTAGTATCTGAGGTTCAGGCAGTATCTAAGGTTCAGGTAGTATCTGAGGTTCAGGCAGTATCTGAGGTTCAGGCAGTATCTAAGGTGCAGGTAGTATCTGAGGTTCAGGCAGTATCTAAGGTGCAGGTAGTATCTGAGGTTCAGGCAGTATCTAAGGTTCAGGTAGTATCTAAGGTTCAGGCAGTATCTGAGGTTCAGGCAGTATCTAAGGTGCAGGTAGTATCTGAGGTTCAGGCAGTATCTAAGGTTCAGGTAGTATCTGAGGTTCAGGCAGTATCTAAGGTTCAGGTAGTATCTGAGGTTCAGGCAGTATCTGAGGTTCAGGCAGTATCTAAGGTTCAGGCAGTATCTAAGGTTCAGGCAGTATCTAAGGTTCAGGTAGTATCTGAGGTTCAGGCAGTATCTGAGGTTCAGGTAGTATCTAAGGTTCAGGTTGTATCTTATGCCACGTACACACGAAAAAAAACGTACTCACGGAAAAAACGCTGTTTTTTTTAAAATGATGAGCAAAGTGCGGTGACGTACGACGGCACTCTAAAGGGGAAGTTCCATTCAAGCTCCCGTCTCTAACTTGCTTCTGAGCATGCGTGGGTTTAAAACGTTGCTTTAGCCCACACACCATCATTTTTTACAACCCGAAAAACAACATTTTAAAAACGACGTTTAAAAATGCAGCATGCTCGAATTTTTTTTTGGTCGTTTTTCAGAAGATGAAAAACGATGTGAAGGTTGTATCTTAGGTTCAGGCAGTATTTTCTTTACAGGTAGTATCTACGGGTCAGTGAGTATTTTCGGTACAGGTAGTATCTGAGGTTTAGGTTGTATCTTAGGGTCAGGCAGTATTTTCGGTACAGGTAGTATCTGAGGTTTAGGCAGTATTTTCGGTACAGGTAGTATCTGAGGGTCGGAGAGTATTAGGTCACAGCTTGGAAAGTTGTGATGTCCTCATAGCGGTATTACTAGAAATCTACTCAGTGGGTTATATCCCAGGGCACGGCGCCAAGGGCGGGGCCTGCAGCCTCTCTTCTAGTGATCAGCCAATAAATCACACCGTAATTATACAGTCAGGCGTCTGTCAGACTCGCTATTCTCCAAGCCGGCAGCTTCCCTGGGAAATGGGATATTTGCCCGGCCTGGTGAGATGGGCCAATCACAGGCATCACTCACTGGGAACACAGACAGTTCAGGCTCTTCATTAATGAGGTCATCAGAAGATGATGAATAATAACGGCTTCTGTAACCATCATATCAGAGATGAAGACGACCGGAGCTTCCCTTTATTCACATTGGGAGCGTCGTCCCCTCTCTGTCCACTGAGAGCGTCGTCCCCTCTCTGTCCACCGAGAGCGTCGTCCCCTCTCTGTCCACTGAGAGCGTCGTCCCCTCTCTGTCCACCGAGAGCGTCGTCCCCTCTCTGTCCACTGAGAGCGTTGTCTCCTCTCTGTCCACTGGGAGCGTCGTCCCCTCTCTGTCCACTGAGAGCGTCGTCCCCTCTCTGTCCACTGAGAGCGTCGTCCCCTCTCTGTCCACTGGGAGCGTCGTCCCCTCTCTGTCCACTGGGAGCGTCGTCCCCTCTCTGTCCACTGAGAGCGTCGTCCCCTCTCTGTCCACTGAGAGCGTCGTCCCCTCTCTGTCCACTGAGAGCGTCGTCCCCTCTCTGTCCACTGAGAGCGTCGTCCCCTCTCTGTCCACTGAGAGCGTCGTCCCCTCTCTGTCCACTGAGAGCGTCGTCTCCTCTCTGTCCACTGGGAGCGTCGTCTCCTCTCTGTCCACTGGGAGCGTCGTCTCCTCTCTGTCCACTGGGAGCGTCGTCCCCTCTCTGTCCACTGGGAGCGTCGTCTCCTCTCTGTCCACTGAGAGCGTCGTCCCCTCTCTGTCCACTGGGAGCGTCGTCCCCTCTCTGTCCACTGGGAGCGTCGTCCCCTCTCTGTCCACTGGGAGCGTCGTCCCCTCTCTGTCCACTGGGAGCGTCGTCTCCTCTCTGTCCACTGGGAGCGTCGTCCCCTCTCTGTCCACTGAGAGCGTCGTCTCCTCTCTGTCCACTGGGAGCGTCGTCTCCTCTCTGTCCACTGGGAGCGTCGTCCCCTCTCTGTCCACTGGGAGCGTCGTCCCCTCTCTGTCCACTGGGAGCGTCGTCTCCCTCTCCACTGAGAGCGTCCTCCTCTCTGTCCACTGAGGCGTCGTCTCCTCTCTGTCCAGGGAGCGTCGTCTCCTCTCTGTCCACTGAGAGCGTCGTCTCCTCTCTGTCCACTGAGAGCGTCGTCTCCTCTCTGTCCACTGGGAGCGTCGTCCCCTCTCTGTCCACTGGGAGCGTCGTCCCCTCTCTGTCCACTGGGAGCGTCGTCCCCTCTCTGTCCACTGAGAGCGTCGTCCCCTCTCTGTCCACTGAGAGCGTCGTCCCCTCTCTGTCCACTGGGAGCGTCGTCCCCTCTCTGTCCACTGGGAGCGTCGTCTCCTCTCTGTCCACTGAGAGCGTCGTCTCCTCTCTGTCCACTGAGAGCGTCGTCTCCTCTCTGTCCACTGGGAGCGTCGTCCCCTCTCTGTCCACTGGGAGCGTCGTCCCCTCTCTGTCCACTGGGAGCGTCGTCTCCTCTCTGTCCACTGAGAGCGTCGTCTCCTCTCTGTCCACTGAGAGCGTCGTCTCCTCTCTGTCCACTGGGAGCGTCGTCCCCTCTCTGTCCACTGGGAGCGTCGTCCCCTCTCTGTCCACTGGGAGCGTCGTCCCCTCTCTGTCCACTGAGAGCGTCGTCCCCTCTCTGTCCACTGAGAGCGTCGTCCCCTCTCTGTCCACTGGGAGCGTCGTCCCCTCTCTGTCCACTGGGAGCGTCGTCTCCTCTCTGTCCACTGAGAGCGTCGTCTCCTCTCTGTCCACTGAGAGCGTCGTCTCCTCTCTGTCCACTGGGAGCGTCGTCCCCTCTCTGTCCACTGGGAGCGTCGTCCCCTCTCTGTCCACTGGGAGCGTCGTCCCCTCTCTGTCCACTGGGAGCGTTGTCTCCTCTCTGTCCACTGAGAGCGTCGTCTCCTCTCTGTCCACTGGGAGGGTCATCCCCTCTCTGTCCACTGGGAGCGTCGTCCCCTCTCTGTCCACTGGGAGCGTCGTCCCCTCTCTGTCCACTGGGAGCGTCGTCCCCTCTCTGTCCACTGGGAGCGTCCTTGTGACGGTAGTAGAACATATCCCCGTCATCCAGTCTCTTCTTCTGGTTTAAAAGAAAATCACCCAATATTCCACGAGTAGGAATATTCCTGGAATCGCAGAATAATCCACACATGAGCCAAGGCTTAATGCTGAATGTAACAGGACACACTTTATTGAAAGTACACAGCACACTTTTATACAGGATTTGGAACATCCCGCCCCCAACAACCGCTTTCTTATTGGTCCTTTTTACAGTCCCATCAGTTCCCCATCAGGTCCACAGCAGAGATTGGTCAGAATGTTTTGAATAGAAAGACTTATGTGTATTCAGACAAAAGCCCCAGGGGGGCAATCAATGTACACGATAGCCAGCCACAGAACAATGGAACCGTCTGGAGAGTTGAGACAGGGCAGAAGTCATTTACACCTGATAATCAAAAGGCTTTAGATAGGGTTATCACACAATGGACAATGAGTATCTCTTCTGAGTCTATTGACCTGGTTGGGGTTCAGAATAAAATCTCCTGTAATATCTCAAGACATCCTGGAATATGAACTATCCGTAATGTCCCATCTTCTGTAATACATGAATTAGGATTTCACGTATAAATACTTCAGTATTTCATAGTCCATGACATTACTTCCCCTGGGAAATAGTTCAACATCCACAGTGGGACCCAAACGGGTCACTCGAGGATGTTGGGCAAGTAGTCTTAAGGTTCCTGGACTGTCTACCGGGATGAACCATCCGCCTTCCAGGTTTGAGGCCCTGGCCCATAATCGAACGGCAAGAGGCTCGCATTCAGTCCTCTCCAAAAGCCCCTGTCCCGGCTAGGCCTGTCACACATCTCCCCTTTTGGCAGGGGACTAACCCAGTAGGAGACACCAGATGGGTTGACTCTGAACTTAGTCAGTAGTTCCAGTCCCCCAATGCCGGTATCCATACAGTAACCCAAATAACTTGCTCCAAACAGAGCATTACTCACCCCGCCATCCTCTGCCTCTCTCAGGTAACATGTCTGCCGCTGGGGAGAGGCCTGGACTGGCCCTTCTCCCTGGAGTCCTTTCAGCCGCTGGAGAGATGACAGGGTGGCTGGGCTCAGTCCATCATGCTGTTGGGGATCTGGGCCAACTGGCCACCCTTTATGGGGTATACCAGTGGAGACTGAAGTCCCATCCACTGGTGTGTGGTGAAAATCCCCCGGTGCTTGCAAAGCAAAGCCGACATCCTTCTGTCCCAGTCCTGTACCATTTTCTGGGGTTGTGCCAGTGGAGACTGAAGTCCCATCCACTACCACAGGAACCCCTTCTTCTGTTAGTGGGGAGCAGAGGCCCGGGACACTCTGCTTTGGTGCCAGCTCTTCCGCTGGGTTGCTGCGAGTGGAGACCACAGTCCCATCCACTACCACAGGGTCCCCCTCTTCCGTTAGTGGAGAGCAGAGGTCTGTGACCCTCTGTTCTGTTGCCAGCTCTTCCGCTGGGTTGCTGTGAGTGGAGACCACAGTCCCATCCACTACCACAGGGTCCCCCTCTTCCGTTAGTGGAGAGCAGAGGTCTGTGACCTTCTGTTCTGTTGCCAGCTCTTCCGCTGGGTTGCTGTGAGTGGAGACCACAGTCCCATCCACTACCACAGGGTCCCCCTCTTCTGCTAGTTGGGAGCAGAGGCCTGGGGCACCCTGCTCTGTTGCCAGTGATTCAGCTGGGGGTAAAAGCTTTACCACCTCAGCTTGTTTCTGGAGAGAGGGGCCAACCGCCCCGGCTCTCTGGAACTCCACACCATTCCCTTTAGCTTTAGGGATGGCAATCTCCATATTTTCCACTGACGATTCATCAGCCAGGATTTCACAGTTGTCATATGGACTTTCCTCATAGTCCCAGGCAACGGGAGACCCACCCTGCTGCTGAGCCGAGTCTAGCAGCTGTTTGTAGGCGATCTCCAGCTCCCATTCTTGAATGGCAAGAAAATCCGAATCTTCCTGTGACCAGTGGCCTCCCGAGATTTTCAATTTTTTCTCTCTGTGCTCCATTATGTCCTCCAAGCGCCACTCCCGATCATCCCCAAAGTCGGGATCACTGGACATCCTCCAATACAACAATCCCAGGCCATCATAGTCAAAGCCTTCCGTGGGGCTGTCATCCGCTGACCACGGGCACTCTTGGGCTACATACCACCGGAGGGCTCTGTAGCTCTCATCCAGCTGCATCTCTGCCCGGATCAGCCTGTTTAACTCCGCTGTCCACTCCTGCTTCGGTTGTTCCCTCAACAACGGCATTCGTACGTCATACTGCGGCCAGTACCTTACATAGATGGAGGGGAGAGCTTTTCCCTGGTGTCGCTGCTCGAGAGCTAGCGCTTCCTTCCAGAGTTGGCAGGGAATCACATCCGCCCATCCCAGCAGGACCTCCTCTGATTCTGGTCCTGTGTGCTGTATCCGCATCTCTTGTAACCTTCTTCTGAAATCCTCTTCCATGGTTACTGGTATCTGTACCTCTCCTCGTCTTTCATTTGGTGCTGCTTCTTTAGGCGTTGTCACCGATCGTCGTATTTCTGCAATTCTCAGCTCATGTTGCCGCTCTCGTTCTTTCTCATCAAAAGCTTTAAAAGCGCTAAACGGAATCTTCCTTGTGTCTGCTGTGCTGTACTCACTGTTTGGAGAATGTGCGGCTGCTTGTTGGACTGCTGCCAGTTTTAACTGTAGCTCTGCGTCTCTTATTTGTTTAGCCTCCTCCGCTACCAGGGTCATCACTTTCAGCACCACATCTGCCGTTGGGTTCGGACCGAAACATGCTAATTTCTCTCTTATTAGCTTGTTAGCTGGTGATTTCTCCTCCTGAATCACTGGTGTCTCCATCTCTTGTACTGCTGGCCTTGCTGCAACCGAGTTCTCCTGGTCTAGCTCCATTTATTCTGCTATGATGACACGCTCGGTTTTGTTGCTAGCAATCCTTCCACGAACTTCGAGTAGTTCTTTCAGTGTATTTCTTTTAAGCCAGTTGTACCAGTCTTCCATTCACTGTTCCCAGTGTCTGCTTGGAATCCTGGTGTAAAGGAAAGTAGAAGGGAAAATCCCGCTGCTGCCAACCAGTTGTGACGGTGGTAGAACGTATCCCCGTCAAGCATTCCCTTCTTCTTCCATAAAAGAAAATCACCCAATATTCCACGAGTAGGAATATCCCTGGAATCGCAGAATAATCCACACATGAGCCAAGGCTTAATGCTGGATGTAAAACAGGACACACTTTATTGAAAGTACACAGCACACTTTTATACAGGATTTGGAACATCCCGCCCCCAACCGCTTTCTTATTGGTCCTTTTTACAGTCCCATCAGTTCCCCATCAGGTCCACCTTCCATGCAAATGAGGACTTGAAAATGACACAGCAGAGATTGGTCAGAACGGTTTGAATAGAAAGACTGATGTGTATTCAGACAAAAGCCCCAGGGGGCAATAAATGTACACAATAGCCAGCCACAGAACAATGGAACTTTCTGGAGAGTTGAGACAGGGCAGAAGTCATTTACCTGATAATCAAAAGGCTTTTAAATAGGGTTATCACACAATGGACAATGAGTATCTCTTCTGAGTCTATTGACCCGGCTGGGGCCCAGAATAAAATCTCCTGTAATACATGAATTAGGATTTCATGTAGAAACACTTCAGTATTTCATGGTCCATGACAGTTGTCTCCACTCTGTCCACTGGGAGCGTCGTCCCCTCTCTGTCCACAGGGAGCGTCGTCTCCTCTCTGTCCATTGGGAGCGTAGTCTCCTCTCTGTCCACTGGCAGCGTCGTCCCCTCTCTGTCCACAGGGAGCGTCGTCCCCTCTCTGTCCACAGGGAGCGTCGTCCCCTCTCTGTCCAATGGGAGCGTCGTCCCCTCTCTGCCCACTGGGAGCGTGGTCACTTCTCTGCCCACTGGGAGCGTGGTCACCTCTCTGTCCATTGGGAGCGTCGTCCCCTCCCTGTCCACTGGGAGCATCGGTCTCCTCTCTGTCCATTGGGAGCGTCGTCTCCTCTCTGTCCACTGGCAACGTCGTCCCCTCTCTGTCCACAGGGAGCGTCGTCCCCTCTCTGTCCACAGGGAGCGTCGTCCCCTCTCTGTCCACAGGGAGCGTCGTCCCCTCTCTGTCCACAGGGAGTGTCGTCCCCTCTCTGCCCACTGGGAGCGTCGTCACCTCTCTGCCCACTGGGAGCGTCGTCACCTCTCTGTCCAATGGGAGCGTCGTCCCCTCTCTGCCCACTGGGAGCGTGGTCACCTCTCTGCCCACTGGGAGTGTGGTCACCTCTCTGTCCATTGGGAGCGTCGTCCCCTCCGTGTCCACTGGAAGCATCGGTCTCCTCTCTGTCCATTGGGAGCGTCGTCCCCTCTCTGTCCACAGGGAGCGTCGTCCCCTCTCTGTCCACAGGGAGCATCGTCCCCTCTCTGTCCACTGGGAGCGTCGTCTCCTCTCGGTCCACTGGGAGCGTCGTCCCCTCTCTGTCCACTGGGAGCGTCGTCCCCTCTCTGTCCACTGGGAGCGTCGTCTCCTCTCGGTCCACTGGGAGCGTCGTCACCTCTCTGTCCACTGGGAGCGTGGTCACCTCTCTGCCCACTGGGAGCGTCGTCTCCTCTCTGCCCACTGGGAGCGTCGTCCCCTCTCTGCCCACTGGGAGCGTCGTCCCCTCTCTGTCCTCTGGGAGCGTCGTCCCCTCTCTGTCCACTGGGAGCGTCGTCCCCTCTCTGTCCACTGGGAGCGTCGTCCCCTCTCTGTCCACTGGGCGCTTCGTCCCCTCTCTGCCCACTGGGAGCGTGGTCACTTCTCTGTCCACTGGGCGCGTCGTCCCCTCTCTGTCCACTGGGCGCGTCGTCCCCTCTCTGTCCACTGGGCGCGTCGTCCCCTCTCTGTCCACAGGGAGCGTCGTCCCCTCTCTGTCCACAGGGAGCGTCGTCCCCTCTCTGTCCACAGGGAGCGTCGTCCCCTCTCTGTCCACAGGGAGCGTCGTCCCCTCTCTGTCCACAGGGAGCGTCGTCCCCTCTCTGTCCACAGGGAGCGTCGTCCCCTCTCTGTCCACTGGGAGCGTAGTCACCTCTCTGTCCACTGGGAGCGTCGTCTCCTCTCTGTCCACTGGGAGCGTCGTCCCCTCTCTGTCCACTTGGAAAGTCGTCCCCTCTCTGTCCACTGGGCGCGTCTTCCCCTCTCTGTCCACAGGGAGCGTCGTCCCCTCTCTGTCCACTGGGAGCGTCGTCCCCTCTCTGTCACCCTAAGACAGTAAGTGTGTTACTGGCGGGATCACCAGGTGTAAGGAGAAGAAAATGAATGCAGCCGCCACATCTAATATCTGACTTTCCTGTGCTGAGGAATTCTTCAAATCCAGAAATATTACAGACATTCCAGAAGAAGAATTCAATACAACCAACAGCCGAAGGTGACCAGTTCTAAAGTGGTGTTGATCCCCGGGAATCAGAGACTGTGGTGTTGAACCCCGGGAATCAGGGACTGTGGTGTTGATCCCCGGTGCTCCCAGCTCTGAGATCAGAGACAATACAGCCGAGGGAGAAGGGAGGGGAAGAAAAACACACGGCAAAAATCTGGCTGATCAGGTTTACTGTCTCCCTTCTCACGCATGTCTGCTGGGGACAACAAGGTGTGCGGAGCACATACGTGCGTGTCATGTGAGCCCAGATCCCCCAACAAAGTGTGCGGAGCACATACGTGCGTGTCATGTGAGCCCAGATCCCCCAACAAAGTGTGCGGAGCACATACGTGTGTCATGTGAGCCCAGATCCCCCAACAAAGTGTGCGGAGCACATACGTGTGTCATGTGAGCCCAGATCCCCCAACAAGGTGTGCGGACCACATACGTGTGTCATGTGAGCCCAGATCCCCCAACAAGGTGTGCAGACCACATGCGTGTGTCATGTGAGCCCAGATCCCCCAACAAGGTGTGCGGACCACATGCGTGTGTCATGTGAGCCCAGATCCCCCAACAAGGTGTGCGGACCACATATGTGTGTCATGTGAGCCCAGATCCCCCAACAAGGTGTGCGCACCACATGTGTGTGTCATGTGAGCCCAGATCCCCCAACAAGGTGTGCGGACCACATGCGTGTGTCATGTGAGCCCAGATCCCCCAACAAGGTGTGCGGACCACATATGTGTTTCATGTGAGCCCAGATCCCCCAACAAGGTGTGCGGACCACATGTGTGTCCTACAAAGGTGGGTGCCTTCACACAGACCGGGGAGATCCGTCACCCACACCGGGGAGATCCGTCACCCACACCGGGGAGATCCGTCACCCACACCGGGGAGATCCGTCACCCACACCGGGGAGATCCGTCACCCACTGTGACTGGAGAGGTGTAATTAGAGAAGATTGTCCGTTATTAGAGAGTCAGAAAGGTGTCATCTCATTGGAGGGAAGATCGCTGATTGGACGGTGTGGCCCCACACATACCAACAACCACTATAAAAGGTTTATGAGACCTAAATATAAATCTCAATGAGGTGACACCTTCTCTTCAAGCCAAACCCCAACACTTTGGGGGCCCCATGGAGAGCATTAATAGGGGCCCCCTGGAGAGCATTAATGGGGGGGCTCCATGGAGAGCATTAATAGGGGGGCCCCATGGAAAGCATTAATGGGGAGCCCCCTGGACAGCATTAATGGGGGGGCTCCATGGAGAGCATTAATGGGGCGCCGCAGCTCACAGTGGCTCTTGGTGACATCATCTCCCTGCCCCCGAGTGATGCTGAACTTGCCCCCAGACAACCGCCTGCACCTTCCAGACAGCAACAGATTTGTGTGTGACTACCTTGGTTACTTTGGGTGCCACAGCCCAGTCTGAATAAAGTGTCCGGGTTTCAGTCCGCCTGATACCTGGACACGATTCAAAACCTGGACTGTCTGGGTAAACCCCGGACAGGTGGCAACCCTACATTACAGTGATATCTGACTGGCAGTGCCAAAGTCACTTCCTGCTGTACGGCTTCTTAGAAATGGGCTTTCCCTGTATGTCCAGGGAAAGCAGGGACTCCATTTATACCTAAAACATAAATAGCGACAGGGACAGCGACAATGACAGCGACAGCGACATGACAGCGACAATGACAATGACAGCGACAATGACAATGACAGCGACAATGACAATGACAGGGACAATGATAATGACAGCGACAATGACAATGACAGGGACAATGATAATGACAGCGACAATGACAATGACAGCGACAATGATAATGACAGCGACAATGACAATGACAGCGACAATGATAATGACAGCGACAATGATAATGACAGCGACAATGACAATGACAGCGACAATGATAATGACAGCGACAATGATAATGACAGCGACAATGACAATGACAGCGACAATGACAATGACAGCGACAATGATAATGACAGCGACAATGACAGGAACAAGAGGAAGACAATAAAGGTTCCACCTGCCAGGCAGTGCTGATTGCTCAACAAAGATTTAAAGTGACAGGAGTTTTTAGAGGGTTGTGCTAGAATCAGCGCCGCCCCCTCCCTCCTCAGGAGCGCCGTCCCCTCCCTCCTCAGGAGCGCCGCCCCCTCCCTCCTCAGGAGCGCCGCCCCCTCCCTCCTCAGGAGCGCCGTCCCCTCCCTCCTCAGGAGCGCCGTCCCCTCCCTCCTCAGGAGCGCCGCCCCCTCCCTCCTCAGGAGCGCCGCCCCCTCCCTCTTCAGGAGCGCCACCCCCTCCCTCCTCATTGCATGAATCTATGAATTGTTGCTGCCGCCCCCTATTCAAAAGGCCGGCCCCCTGGTGAGTCATCTGAATAACTGCAGCTGGTTGGCTGTGGAAGTGTCTATGAGAGCCAGTGGCCTGAGGGCTCTAATCGGCTTCCAAATAGTTAACCAGGGGACACACGGGGGGTGCGTTCCCTGGCTAACACTGACAGGCGTCTCAGCCAATCAGGTTCACCGGTTCTGGTTACCAGTAATCTGATTGGCTGAATCGTCATCGAGGGTGGAAGAAGACATCAAGGGACGGTGGAAGGAGGATGGCTGACCCCAGAAAGGTAAGTGCCGGGCGGGGTGGAAATCTGGCAGCATTTTACAGGGCTCAGTGGTGACAGTTGATGGGCTCAGTGGTGACAGTTGATGGGCACAGTGGTGACAGTTGATGGGCTCAGTGGTGACAGTTGATGGGCTCAGTGGTGACAGTTGATGGGCACAGTGGTGACAGTTGATGGGCACAGTGGTGACAGTTGATGGGCTCAGTGGTGACAGTTGATGGGCACAGTGGTGACAGTTGATGGGCACAGTGGTGACAGTTGATGGGCACAGTGGTGACAGTTGATGGGCTCAGTGGTGACAGTTGATGGGCTCAGTGGTGACAGTTGATGGGCACAGTGGTGACAGTTGATGGGCTCAGTGGTGACAGTTGATGGGCACAGTGGTGACAGTTGATGGGCACAGTGAGGCTGCAATTTTTTTTTGTTCGTTTGTTTGCGCCCCCCCAAAAAAAATTTGAGCACCAGCTGCCACTGGCTAGAATGGGTGATTGGGGGGATTTCTGCTAGAGTGAAGAGGGGGGTGTGCTCATACATTTTGGTGGGGGGGGGGTGTGCTCATAAATTTTGGTGGGGGGGGGTGCTCATACATTTTGGTGGGGGGATGTGGGGGGATGTGCTCATACATTTTGGTGGGGGGTGTGCTCATACATTTTGGTGGGGGGGTGTGCTCATACATTTTGGTGGGGGGGTATGCTCATACATTTTGGTGGGGGGGGGGTGTGCTCATACATTTTGGTGGGGGGGTATGCTCATACATTTTGGTGGTGGGGTATGCTCATACATTTTGGTGGGGGGGTGTGATCATACATATTGGTGGGGGGTATGCTCATACATTTTGGTGGGGGGGTATGCTCATACATTTTGGTGGGGGGGTGTGCTCATGCATTTTGGTGGGGGGGTGTGCTCATACATTTTGGTGGGGGGTATGCTCATACATTTTGGTGGGGGGGTATGCTCATACATTTTGGTGGTGGGGTATGCTCATACATTTTGGTGGGGGGGTGTGATCATACATATTGGTGGGGGGTATGCTCATACATTTTGGTGGGGGGGTATGCTCATACATTTTGGTGGGGGGGTATGCTCATACATTTTGGTGGGGGGTGTGCTCATACATTTTGGTGGGGGGGGGTATGCTCATACATTTTGGTGGGGGGGTGTGCTCATACATTTTGGTGGGGGGTGTGCTCATACATTTTGGTGGGGGGGGTATGCTCATACATTTTGGTGGGGGGGGCCCGATCCGTTGGGTGCAGCACAGCGATGGGCTCCTGTGTGAACATATAAGATTATCTTGGTATTTGGTTGATGACATGGAGGAACGATCGCGTGGGAATAATAACATTACAGATTCCTGGCTGGTGCTTTCTCTCTGATCTGTGAACCTTCCATCCCATGAATTCTTGTTTGTAGGGAGGAAACGATCGTCTCTATTCCTGTAGATCGGTCTGATGACTGGCAGACGTCTCAGTGACGCCATTTATTTTCAGGGATAATGGAATCCATTATATAATATGAGGAACCGTCCGACTACCCCTTTAGCAAGCTTTGTAGAGGCCAAAGTAGAAGGCAGACCCACCTTAGTCCTCTAATGCCGCGTACACATGATCGGAGCTTCCAACAAGAAAAGTTCGATGGGAGCTTTTGGTTGGGATTTGTGACCGTGTGTGGGCGCCATCGGACTTTTCCTGACAACAAAATATTGAGAGCTGGTCCTCAAATTTTCTGACGGAAAAGATTCTAATCCGATCGTCTGTAGCAATTCTGACGCGCACAAATTCCGACGCATGCTCGGAAACAATGCAACGCATGCTCGGAAAAAATCTGACGCATGCTCGGGAGCATTGAACTTCCTTTTCTCGGCTCGTCGTAGTGTTGTACATCACGGCGTGTGTATGCAAGCCGAGCTTGAGTGGAATCCCGTTGGTAAAGCCATCCAAAGTTTTTCCGATCGTGTGTGCGGGGCATGAGAGGAAAATGTTGGCTCATCGGCTATTAAGAAAGAAACAGTCAGTAGATTAGACAGGTGCCGGCGGTGGAATGTTCTGCCAGCGGTGCGCCCGTCCCATCCAATCAGGACTGGACGGCTCCACCCACTATAACTAGATGGAGTGACGGGGCCCCGACTACCAGTTGTAGGGCTCCTGACTGCTTCGTATTTTACTTGTTGCCAATGTTATTCCCGGAAAGCTGTGATGGTGGCAGAATGTTGGGCACCAGTTGGGAGGATAAATGAGAAGATTCTCTGGGGCTCCTGAGATGTTTATTGTAGGGGCCCCGGAGCAGCCTGACCCATCACAATACCAATCCCATGATGGAGCTCCTCCCATTGTCTTTGTATCTCTACATTGGCAGGCCGATTGGATGATGTGGGTTGGGGGATCTGGTGCCTCCTCTCGGTATCTGGAGGCTCATGGTGAACGATCGATGATGAATGATCGATGGTGAATGATCGATGATGAATGATCGATGGTGAACGATCGATGATGAACGATCGATGATGAACGATCGATGGTGAATGATCGATGATGAATGATCGATGATGAACGATCGATGATGAACGATCGATGGTGAACGATCGATGATGAATGATCGATGATGAATGATCAATGATGAATGATCGATGATGAACGATCGATGATGAACGATCGATGATGAATGATGAATGATCGATGATGAACAATCGATGACGAACGATCGATGGTGAATGATCGATGATGAATGATGAATGATCGATGATGAACAATCGATGATGAACGATCGATGGTGAATGATCGATGATGAACGATCGATGATGAACGATCGATGATGAATGATCGATGATGAACGATCGATGATGAATGATCGATGATAAACGATCGATGGTGAACGATCGATGATGAATGATCGATGGTGAATGATCGATGATGAATGATCGATGGTGAATGATCGATGGTGAATGATCGATGATGAATGATCGATGGTGAATGATCGATGATGAATGATCGATGGTGAATGATCGATGATGAATGATCGATGGTGAATGATCGATGATGAATGATCGATGATAAACGATCGATGATGAACGATCCATGTGAATCTCTTCCTGACATGACTCAGGTGATCGGCTCCGGCAGACCGCCAGGTGCCTTATCTGGAAATCGCTGACTCGTCGCTCGGCGCCCCTTTGACAGAAGGATTAGCGAGTTTTTGCAGGACGGCGCGCCGGAGCGATCGGTGGAATCCGGACCGACTGGTTTTTCCTGAGAAAAATACTTCAAGATTTTCAGCTTCATTTGGCTGATTGCAGATCTGAAATGCGACGATTGCTTTCTCAGCACACCCAGCCGGAAACGCGTTTCACAAGCAGCCGCCGTCTCCTTACTCATGAGACTTCTCACCATGGAAAACGGGCCAGACCCAGAGAGGTCCATTCCCATTGGTGAGCTCCCCAGAAAATACAACCAATCAGAGCCTTCATCTCATAGTGTGGGAAAAGTCCCCACTTATCTCCATATTACCAGCAATGTACCATTACCCTAATACAACCCAACATCAGAGGAGAGGAGAGAGGAGAGGAGAGGAGAGAGGAGAGGAGAGGAGAGGAGAGGAGAGGAGAGGAGAGGAGAGGAGAGAGAGAGGAGAGAGGAGAGAGGGGAGAGGAGAGGAGAGAGGAGAGGAGAGGAGAGAGGGGAGGAGAGAGGAGAGAGGAGAGAGGAGAGAGGAGAGAGGAGAGGAGAGAGGAGAGGAGAGGAGAGAGGGGAGGAGAGAGGAGAGGAGAGGAGAGGAGAGAGGGGAGGAGAGAGGAGAGAGGAGAGAGGAGAGAGGAGAGAGGAGAGAGGAGAGAGGAGAGAGGAGAGGAGAGAGGAGAGGAGAGGAGAGAGGGGAGGAGAGAGGAGAGGAGAGGAGAGAGGGGAGGAGAGGGAAGTGGATGAGAGAGGAGAGGAGAAGAGAGGAGAGAGGAGAGAGGGGAGGAGAGGAGAGGAGAGAGGGGAGGAGAGGGAAGTGCAACTGTACTTCCGCATTTGCAATAAAAAGGATCACCACCTCAATCTAGAGACATGCCTCTCTTTGATAGATGACTGGATGACCAAGAGTTATCTCAAACTCAACGCAGAGAGAAAACAGAACTTCTTCTGTTTCACGCCAAGCGTAGGAATCAATCGATAACAACGTGGACACCCCCGCCCATTCTGGGCAAAGTCATCACCCCTAGCGCCAAAGTCAAAAGTCTTGGGGTCATCTTTGACTGCGACATGACAATGAACGCACAAATAGGGGCAGTAGTCAGCGGATCTCACTATCTGCTGCGCCTACTACGCAGACTCATGCCATTTATTCCCAAGAAAGACATAGCGGTCGTGGTGGGAGCGATTGTAAACTCCAGATTGGACTATGCAAATGCCCTTTACCTCGGACTCCCCAAGTTCCAAATCGCTCGTCTTCAAGTCGTTCAAAATACGGCCGCCAGACTTGTGACTGGGAAAAACCCTGGGAATCAATCTCACCTTCACTGAGAGCCCTTCGCCGAGATCCCTTCACTGGCTACCAGTCAATGACAGAATCACCTTTATAAAGCTCTCTGTCTAGCGCATAGATGTATCCATGGGAATGCTCCCCATTATCTATGCGAAAAATTAAAAATGTACAATCCCAATCGTATTCTACGATCCAACAATCAAAATCGGCTTCAGATACCGAAAGCCAGATACAAGTCCAAAGGAGATAGGAGATTCGCTGTCCAAGGTCCCAGACTATGGAACGCCTTACCAGCCAGCATTCGGCTGGAGGAGAACTACTTGGTCTTCAGGAGAAAGATTAAGACCCATCTCTTTTGATCTCAAAGGAGAAAGGAACAACAAGCGCCCAGAGGCGATTTACTTCGCATGTGCTGCGCTATATAAGTTCTTCATTCATTCATTCATTCATTCATTCAGAGGAGAGGAGAGGAGAAGAGAGGAGAGGGGAGGAGAGAGGAGAGGAGAGGAGAGGAGAGAGGAGAGGATAGGAGAGGGAAGGGGAGGAGAGAGGAGAGGAGAGGAAAGGGGAGGATAGAGGAGAGGAGAGGGAAGGGAAGGGGAGGAGAGAGGAGAGGGAAGGGAAGGGGAGGAGAGAGGAGAGGAGAGGAGAGAGGGGAGGGAAGGGTAGGAGAAAGGAGAGGAGAGGGAAGTGGAGGAGAGAGGAGAGGAGAAGAGAGGAGAGGGGAGGAGAGAGGAGAGGAGAGGAGAGGGTAGGAGAGAGGAGAGGAGAGGAGAGGAAAGGGGATGAGAGAGGAGAGGAGAGGATAGGAGAGGAGAGGGAAGGGGAGGAGAGAGGAGAGGAGAGGAGAGGGAAGGGGAGGAGAGAGGAGAGGAGAGGAGAGGAAAGGGGATGAGAGAGGAGAGGATAGGAGAGGAGAGGGAAGGGGAGGAGAGAGGAGAGGAGAGGAGAGGGAAGGGGAGGAGAGAGGAGAGGGGAGGGGAGGAGAGGAGAGAAGAGGAGAGGGAAGGGGAGGAGAGGAGAAAGGAGAGGAGAGGGGAGGGAAGGGAAGGGGAGGAGAGAGGAGAGGAGAGGAGAGAGGAGAGGGAAGGGGAGGAGAGATGAGAGGGGAGGGAAGGGGAGGAAAGGGAAGGGGGGAGAGGGGAGAGGAGAGGAAAGGTAAGGAGAGAGGAGTGGAGAGGAAAGGGAAGAGGAGGAGGAAAGAGAGGAGAGGGAAGAGGACAGAGGAGTGGAGAGGAAAGGGGGGAGAGAGGAGAGGAGAGGAGAGGGAAGGGGAGGACAGAGGAGTGGAGAGGGAAGGGGAGAGGAGAGGGAAGTGGCGGTGAGGGAAGTGGAGGAGAGGGAAGGGGAGGAGAGAGGAGAGGGGAGGAGAGAGAAGGGGAGGAGAGAGGAGAGGGAAGGGGAGGAGAGAGAGGAAAGGGAAGGGGAGGAGAGAGGAGAGGGGAGGAGAGAGAAGGGGAGGAGAGAGGAGAGGGAAGGGGAGGAGAGAGAGGAAAGGGAAGGGGAGGAGAGAGGAGAGGAGAGAGAAGTTGAGGAGAGAGGAGAGGGAAGGGGAGGGGAGAGGAGAGGAGAGGGAGGGGGAGAAGAGAGGAGACAGTAAGGGGAGAAGAGGGAAGGGGAGGAGAGAGGGGAGGCAAGGGGAGGACAGAGGAGTGGAGAGGGAAGGGGGAAAGAGGAGAGGAAGGGGAGGAGAGGGAAGGGGAGGAGAGGAAAGGGGAGGAGAAGAGGCATGAGATGAGGAGTGGAGAGAGAGGAGAGAGGGGGAGAGAAGAGAATAGTGGAGATGGGAGGGAGAAGAGAGGAGAGGGGGAGTAGAGGAGAGAGGAGAGCGAAGGGGAGAGAAGAGAAGAGTGGAGATGGGAGGGGAGAAGAGAGGAGAGGGAAAGGGGAGGAGTGGAGAGAGGAAGAGTGAATGCCATCATGGGGCACCTTCTTATAGAAGAGCCTCTATGGATGCCATCATGGGGCACCTTCTCATAGAAGAGCCTCTATGGATGCCATCATGGGGCACCTTCTCATAGAAGAGCCTCTGTGGATGCCATCATGGGGCACCTTCTTATAGAAGAGCCTCTATGGATGCCATCATGGGGCACCTTCATATAGAAGAGCCTCTATGGATGCCATCATGGGGCACCTTTATATAGAAGAGCCTCTATGGATGCCATCATGGGGCACCTTTATATAGAAGAGCCTCTATGGATGCCATCATGGGGCACCTTCATATAGAAGAGCCTCTATGGATGCCATCATGGGGCACCTTCATATAGAAGAGCCTCTATGGATGCCATCATGGGGCACCTTCTCATAGAAGAGCCTCTATGGATGCCATCATGAGGCACCTTCTCATAGAAGAGCCTCTGTGGATGCCATCATGGTTCACCTTTATATAGAAGAGCCTCTATGGATGTCATCATGGGGCACTTTCTATAGAAGAGCCTCTATGGATGTCATCATGGGGCACTTTCTATAGAAGAGCCTCTATGGATGTCATCATGGGGCACTTTCTATAGAAGAGCCTGGCACCGCCAGTGAAGGGAACAGGGAGGGTTCCGGCGCGGAGTCCGTCATACTGGTCAGACGACTTCCACAAGCCCTAACCTGCTCTCCCGCTCTCCCCCTCCATAGGTGTGCACCACCCTCTCCTTTAATGATCCCTCTCTTTGTTACACACAGAGTACAGGGATTACTGACACCTCTCACCTCTCACACAGACACATGAAAGTGGTGAAATGTAATTACAAAGCCGATCATTACTCTTCTCCTCCTCCTCCTCCTTGTATAATGTGTGGAGAGTAAACAGGAAATTGTCCATCAAGTCGGAGAAATCTGCATGGAAGAGATAATAATGGTGGAGGGGCTACAAGATAATGATGGTGGGAAAGTAGGGAGGGCAATCAACTGAGCTGGGTCACCTGGAAATGAGAGGGACCGCGTGTGAGGGATGATATGTGAGGGACCTTGTGTGAGGGACGGTGTGTGAGGAACCGTGTGCGAGGGGTCATATGTGAGGGACTGTGTGTGAGGGACTGTGTGTGAGGGGTCATGTGTGAGGGGTCGTGTGTGAAGGGTCGTGTGTGAGGGACCGTGTGTGAGGGACCGTGTGTGAGGGACCGTGTGTGAGGAACCGTGTGCGAGGGGTCATATGTGAGGGACTGTGTGTGAGGGACTGTGTGTGAGGGGTCATGTGTGAGGGACTGTGTGTGAAGGGTCGTGTGTGAGGGACTGTGTGTGAGGGACCGTGTGTGAGGGACCGTGTGTGAGGAACCGTGTGTGAGGGGTCATAGGTGAGGGACTGTGTGTGAGGGACTGTGTGTGAGGAACCGTGTGTGAGGGGTCATAGGTGAGGGACTGTGTGTGAGGGACTGTGTGTGAGGGGTCATGTGTGAGGGACTGTGTGTGAAGGGTCGTGTGTGAGGGACTGTGTGTGAGGGACCGTGTGTGAGGAACCGTGTGCGAGGGGTCATATGTGAGGGACTGTGTGTGAGGGGTCATGTGTGAGGGACTGTGTGTGAGGGGTCGTGTGTCTGTGTGTGAGGGACTGTGTGTGAGGGGTCATGTGTGAGGGGTCATGTGTGAGGGGTCGTGTGTGAGGGACTGTGTGTGAGGGACTGTGTGTGAGGGACCGTGTGTGAGGGACCGTGTGTGAGGAACCGTGTGTGAGGGGTCATAGGTGAGGGACTGTGTGTGAGGGACTGTGTGTGAGGAACCGTGTGTGAGGGGTCATAGGTGAGGGACTGTGTGTGAGGGGTCATGTGTGAGGGACTGTGTGTGAAGGGTCGTGTGTGAGGGACTGTGTGTGAGGGACCGTGTGTGAGGGACCGTGTGTGAGGAACCGTGTGCGAGGGGTCATATGTGAGGGACTGTGTGTGAGGGGTCATGTGTGAGGGACTGTGTGTGAAGGGTCGTGTGTGAGGGACTGTGTGTGAGGGGTCATGTGTGAGGGGTCATGTGTGAGGGGTCGTGTGTGAGGGACTGTGTGTGAGGGACTGTGTGAGGGACCGTGTGTGAGGGACCGTGTGTGAGGAACCGTGTGTGAGGGGTCATAGGTGAGGGACTGTGTGTGAGGGACTGTGTGTGAGGAACCGTGTGTGAGGGGTCATAGGTGAGGGACTGTGTGTGAGGGACTGTGTGTGAGGGGTCATGTGTGAGGGACTGTGTGTGAAGGGTCGTGTGTGAGGGACTGTGTGTGAGGGACCGTGTGTGAGGGACCGTGTGTGAGGAACCGTGTGCGAGGGGTCATATGTGAGGGACTGTGTGTGAGGGACTGTGTGTGAGGAACCGTGTGTGAGGGGTCATAGGTGAGGGACTGTGTGTGAGGGGTCATGTGTGAGGGACTGTGTGTGAAGGGTCGTGTGTGAGGGACTGTGTGTGAGGGACCGTGTGTGAGGGACCGTGTGTGAGGAACCGTGTGCGAGGGGTCATATGTGAGGGACTGTGTGTGAGGGGTCATGTGTGAGGGACTGTGTGTGAAGGGTCGTGTGTGAGGGACTGTGTGTGAGGGGTCGTGTGTGAGGGACTGTGTGTGAGGGACCGTGTGTGAGGAACCGTGTGCGAGGGGTCATATGTGAGGGACTGTGTGTGAAGGGTCGTGTGTGAGGGACTGTGTGTGAGGGGGATCATAAGCTGGGGCAAGGCATAGGCTGTATACAGACTGGCACTGATGCACCTCCTGCCTTGGTGACCAGATTGTACCAAATCCCACCAATATTCCTTCTGGGTAAAGACCCCCCCCCCTCCCCCTACAATGGTTTACAATGAATGTTTAGATGGGCAGAAGAGACACGTGAGGGACCATCAGATCCCTACAAAGGGGCCGATTCCGGGAACTTTCCTATATTTTTATCTTTCTATTTGGAGCTGAACTTCGAGTTTTATGTACAAAATCCCGGTGACCCCTCCTCTGTACACAAGAGCTTACACTCGTATGTAATCACTACTATTCATCTCTCAACTCTGTTTGTTTAATAATGTTACCATGACTACCGCCCGCCCCGTCTTGCCACAGAGCCGACGCGTTTCACATCTATAATTATCTGTTAGAGATCCGAATCCAGGTCATACACCTACACTGCCAGGAGTACCGACACCCATCCCCCACCAAAACACCCTCATAGTCCCCACCAAAACACCGTCCTACCCTTCCGTGTACCACCATCCCCCACCAAAACACCGTCCTACCCTTCCATGTACCACCATCTCCCACCAAAACACCGTCCTACCCTTCCATGTACCACCATCTCCCACCAAAACACCGTCCTACCCTTCCATGTACCACCATCCCCCACCAAAACACCGTCCTACCATGTACCACCATCCCCCACCAAAACACCGTCCTACCCTTCCGTGTACCACCATCCCCCACCAAAACACCGTCCTACCCTTCCGTGTACCACCATCCCCCACCAAAACACCGTCCTACCCTTCCGTGTACCACCATCCCCCACCAAAAACACCGTCCTACCCTTCCGTGTACCACCATCCCCCACCAAAACACCGTCCTACCCTTCCGTGTACCACCATCCCCCACCAAAACACCGTCCTACCCTTCCGTGTACCACCATCCCCCACCAAAACACCGTCCTACCCTTCCATGTACCACCATCCCCCACCAAAACACCGTCCTACCCTTCCATGTACCACCATCCCCCACCAAAACACCGTCCTACCCTTCCGTGTACCACCATCCCCCACCAAAACACCGTCCTACCCTTCCATGTACCACCATCCCCCACCAAAACACCGTCCTACCCTTCAATGTACCACCATCCCCCACCAAAACACCGTCCTACCCTTCCATGTACCACCATCCCCCACCAAAACACCGTCCTACCCTTCCATGTACCACCATCCCCCAAAACCCCTCAAGTCCCCACCAAAACACCGTCCTACCCTTCCGTGTACCACCATCCCCCACCAAAACACCGTCCTACCCTTCCATGTACCACCATCCCCCACCAAAACACCGTCCTACCCTTCCGTCCCCCACCAAAACACCGTACCACCATCCCCCACCAAAACACCGTCCTACCCTTCCGTGTACCACCATCCCCCACCAAAACACCGTCCTACCCTTCCATGTACCACCATTCCCCACCAAAACACCCTCATAGTCCCCACCAAAACACCGTCCTACCCTTCCGTGTACCACCATCCCCCACCAAAACACCGTCCTACCCTTCCATGTACCACCATCTCCCCACCAAAACACCGTCCTACCCTTCCGTGTACCACCATTCCCCACCAAAACACCGTCCTACCCTTCCGTGTACCACCATCCCCCACCAAAACACCGTCCTACCCTTCCGTGTACCACCATCCCCCACCAAAACACCGTCCTACCCTTCCGTGTACCACCATCCCCCACCAAAACACCGTCCTACCCTTCCGTGTACCACCATCCCCCACCAAAACACCGTCCTACCCTTCCGTGTACCACCATCCCCCACCAAAACACCGTCCTACCCTTCCGTGTACCACCATCCCCCACCAAAACACCGTCCTACCCTTCCGTGTACCACCATCCCCCACCAAAACACCGTCCTACCCTTCAATGTACCACCATCCCCCACCAAAACACCGTCCTACCCTTCCATGTACCACCATCCCCCACCAAAACACCGTCCTACCCTTCCGTGTACCACCATCCCCCACCAAAACACCGTCCTACCCTTCCATGTACCACCATCTCCCACCAAAACACCGTCCTACCCTTCCGTGTACCACCATCCCCCACCAAAACACCGTCCTACCCTTCCATGTACCACCATCCCCCACCAAAACACCGTCCTACCCTTCCATGTACCACCATCCCCCACCAAAACACCGTCCTACCCTTCTGTGTACCACCATCTCCCCACCAAAACACCGTCCTACCCTTCCATGTACCACCATCCCCCACCAAAACACCGTCCTACCCTTCAATGTACCACCATCCCCCACCAAAACACCGTCCTACCCTTCCATGTACCACCATCCCCCACCAAAACACCGTCCTACCCTTCCATGTACCACCATTCCCCACCAAAACACCCTCATAGTCCCCACCAAAACACCGTCCTACCCTTCCGTGTACCACCATCCCCCACCAAAACACCGTCCTACCCTTCCATGTACCACCATCTCCCACCAAAACACCGTCCTACCCTTCCGTGTACCACCATTCCCCACCAAAACACCGTCCTACCCTTCCGTGTACCACCATCCCCCACCAAAACACCGTCCTACCCTTCCGTGTACCACCATCCCCCACCAAAACACCGTCCTACCCTTCCGTGTACCACCATCCCCCACCAAAACACCGTCCTACCCTTCCGTGTACCACCATCCCCCACCAAAACACCGTCCTACCCTTCCGTGTACCACCATCCCCCACCAAAACACCGTCCTACCCTTCCGTGTACCACCATCCCCCACCAAAACACCGTCCTACCCTTCCGTGTACCACCATCCCCCACCAAAACACCACCCTGCCCTTCCGTGTACCACCATCCCCCACCAAAACACCGCCCTGCCCTTCTGTGTACCACCATCCCCCACCAAAACACCGTCCTACCCTTCCGTGTACCACCATCCCCCACCAAAACACCGTCCTACCCTTCCGTGTACCACCATTCCCCACCAAAACACCACCCTGCCCTTCTGTGTACCACCATCTCCCACCAAAACACCGTCCTACCCTTCCGTGTACCACCATCCCCCACCAAAACACCGTCCTACCCTTCTGTGTACCACCATCCCCCACCAAAACACCGTCCTACCCTTCCATGTACCACCATCCCCCACCAAAACACCGCCCTACCCTTCCGTGTACCACCATCCCCCACCAAAACACCGTCCTACCCTTCCATGTACCACCATCTCCCACCAAAACACCGTCCTACCCTTCTGTGTACCACCATCCCCCACCAAAACACCGTCCTACCCTTCCGTGTACCACCATCCCCCACCAAAACACCACCCTGCCCTTCTGTGTACCACCATCCCCACCAAAACACCACCCTGCCCTTCTGTGTACCACCATCCCCCACCAAAACACTGCCCTGCCCTTCTGTGTACCACCATCTCCCACCAAAACACTGTACCACCATCCCCCACCAAAACACCGTCCTGCCCTTCCATGTACCACCATCCCCCACCAAAACACTGTACCACCATCCCCCACCCAAACACCATCCTACCCTTCCATGTACCACCATCCCCCACCAAAACACTGTACCACCATCCCCCACCAAAACACCATCCTACCCTTCCATGTACCACCATCCCCCACCAAAACACCGTCCTACCCTTCCATGTACCACCATCCCCCACCAAAACACCATCCTACCCTTCCATGTACCACCATCCCCCACCAAAACACCACCCTACCAAAACACCCTACCCTTCCATGTACCACCATCCCCCACCAAAACACCGTCCTACCCTTCCGTGTAGCACCATCCCCCACCAAAACACCGTCCTACCCTTCCGTGTACCACCATCCCCCACCAAAACACCGTCCTACCCTTCCATGTACCACCATCCCCCACCAAAACACCGTCCTACCCTTCCATGTACCACCATCCCCCACCAAAACACTGTCCTACCCTTCCATGTACCACCATCCCCCACCAAAACACCGTCCTACCCTTCCGTGTACCACCATCCCCCACCAAAACACTGTCCTACCCTTCCGTGTACCACCATCCCCACCAAAACACCGTCCTACCCTTCAATGTACCACCATCCCCCACCAAAACACCGTCCTACCCTTCCATGTACCACCATCCCCCACCAAAACACCGTCCTACCCTTCCGTGTACCACCATCCCCCACCAAAACACCGTCCTACCCTTCCATGTACCACCATCCCCACCAAAACACCGTCCTACCCTTCAATGTACCACCACCCCCCACCAAAACACCGTCCTACCCTTCCATGTACCACCATCCCCCACCAAAACACTGTCCTACCCTTCCGTGTACCACCATCCCCCACCAAAACACCGTCCTACCCTTCCATGTACCACCATCCCCACCAAAACACCGTCCTACCCTTCAATGTACCACCATCCCCCACCAAAAACACCGTCCTACTCTTCCATGTACCACCATCCCCCACCAAAACACCGTCCTACCCTTCCGTGTACCACCATCCCCCACCAAAACACTGTCCTACCCTTCCGTGTACCACCATCCCCCACCAAAACACCGTCTTACCCTTCCATGTACCACCATCCCCCACCAAAACACTGTCCTACCCTTCCATGTACCACCATCCCCCACCAAAACACCGTCCTACCCTTCCATGTACCACCATCCCCACACAAAACACCGTCCTACCCTTCCGTGTACCACCATCCCCCACCAAAACACCGTCCTACCCTTCCATGTACCACCATCCCCCACCAAAACACCGTCCTACCCTTCCGTGTACCACCATCCCCCACCAAAACACCGCCCTACCCTTCCGTGTACCACCATCCCCCACCAAAACACTGTCCTACCCTTCCATGTATCACCATCCCCCACCAAAACACTGTCCTACCCTTCCATGTACCACCATCCCCCACCAAAACACCGTCCTACCTTCCATGTACCACCATCCCCCACCAAAACACCGCCCTACCCTTCCGTGTACCACCATCCCCCACCAAAACACCGTCCTACCCTTCCATGTACCACCATCTCCCACCAAAACACCGTCTTACCCTTCCGTGTACCACCATCCCCCACCAAAACACCGCCCTACCCTTCCATGTACCACCATCCCCCACCAAAACACCGTCCTACCCTTCCATGTACCACCATCCCCCACCAAAACACCATCCTACCCTTCCGTGTACCACCATCCCCCACCAAAACACCGTCCTACCCTTCCGTGTACCACCATCCCCCACCAAAACACCGTCCTACCCTTCCATGTACCACCATCCCCCACCAAAACACCTTCCTACCCTTCGTGTACCACCATCCCCCACCAAAACACCGTCCTACCCTTCCATGTACCACCATCCCCCACCAAAACACTGTACCACCATCCCCCACCAAAACACCGCCCTACCCTTCCGTGTACCACCATCCCCCACCAAAACACCGTCCTACCCTTCCATGTACCACCATCCCCCACCAAAACACCGTCCTACCCTTCCGTGTACCACCATCCCCCACCAAAACACCGTCCTACCCTTCCATGTACCACCATCCCCCACCAAAACACCTTCCTACCCTTCGTGTACCACCATCCCCCACCAAAACACCGTCCTACCCTTCCATGTACCACCATCCCCCACCAAAACACTGTCCTACCCTTCCATGTACCACCATCCCCCACCAAAACACCGCCCTGCCCTTCTGTGTACCACCATCCCCCACCAAAACACCGTCCTACCCTTCCGTGTACCACCATCCCCCACCAAAACACCCTCCTACCCTTCCATGTACCACCATCCCCCACGAAAACACCGTCCTACCCTTCCATGTACCACCATCCCCCGCCAAAACACCGTCCTACCCTTCCATGTACCACCATCCCCCACCAAAACACCGTCCTACCCTTCCATGTACCACCATCCCCCACCAAAACACTGTACCACCATCCCCCACCAAAACACCGCCCTACCCTTCCATGTACCACCATCCCCCACCAAAACACCGTCCTACCCTTCCATGTACCACCATCCCCCACCAAAACACCGTCCTACCCTTCCATGTACCACCATCCCCCACCAAAACACTGTCCTACCCTTCCATGTACCAACACACTCCACCATCCCCCACCAAAACACCGTCCTACCCTTCCATGTATCACCATCCCCCACCAAAACACCGTCCTACCCTTCCGTGTACCACCATCCCCCACCAAAACACCGTCCTACCCTTCCATGTATCACCATCCCCCACCAAAACACTGTCCTACCCTTCCGTGTACCACCATCCCCCACCAAAACACCTTCCTACCCTTCGTGTACCACCATCCCCCACCAAAACACCGTCCTACCCTTCCATGTATCACCATCCCCCACCAAAACACTGTCCTACCCTTCCATGTACCACCATCTCCCACCAAAACACCGTCCTACCCTTCGTGTACCACCATCCCCCACCAAAACACTGTCCTACCCTTCCATGTATCACCATCCCCCACCAAAACACTGTCCTACCCTTCCATGTACCACCATCCCCCACCAAAACACCGTCCTACCCTTCCATGTACCACCATCCCCCACCAAAACACCGTCCTACCCTTCCGTGTACCACCATCCCCCACCAAAACACCGCCCTACCCTTCCGTGTACCACCATCTCCCACCAAAACACCGCCCTACCCTTCCGTGTACCACCATCCCCCACCAAAACACCGTCCTACCCTTCCATGTACCACCATCCCCCACCAAAACACCATCCCCCAACATACCCTACTATCCTCCACCATAATACCCTACCATCCCCCAACATACCCTACGTCTCTGGTCTATGTATTGATCATCTCTGGTCTATGTATTGATCGTCTCTGGTCTATGTATTGATCATCTCTGGTCTATGTATTGATCGTTTCTGGTCTATGTATTGATCGTCTCTGGTCTATGTATTGATCATCTCTGGTCTATGTATTGATCATCTCTGGTCTATGTATTGATCATCTCTGGTCTATGTATTGATCATCTCTGGTGTATGTATTGATCATCTCTGGTCTATGTATTGATCGTTTCTGGTCTATGTATTGATCGTCTCTGGTCTATGTATTGATTGTCTCTGGTCTATGTATTGATCATCTCTGGTCTATGTATTGATCATCTCTGGTCTATGTATTGATCGTCTCTGGTCTATGTATTGATCATCTCTGGTCTATGTATTGATCGTTTCTGGTCTATGTATTGATCGTCTCTGGTCTATGTATTGATTGTCTCTGGTCTATGTATTGATCGTCTCTGGTCTATGTATTGATCATCTCTGTTCTATGTATTGATCTCTCTGGTCTATGTATTGATCGTCTCTGGTCTATGTATTGATCATCTCTGGTCTATGTATTGATCGTTTCTGGTCTATGTATTGATCGTCTCTGGTCTATGTATTGATCATCTCTGGTCTATGTATTGATCATCTCTGGTCTATGTATTGATCGTCTCTGGTCTATGTATTGATCGTCTCTGGTCTATGTATTGATCGTTTCTGGTCTATGTATTGATCGTTTCTGGTCTATGTATTGATCATTTCTGGTCTATGTATTGATCGTCTCTGGTCTATGTATTGATAATCTCTGGTCTATGTATTGATCGTATCTGGTCTATGTATTGATAATTTCTGGTCTATGTATTGATCGTCTCTGGTCTATGTATTGATCGTCTCTGGTCTATGTATTGATCGTCTCTTGTCTATGTATTGATCATCTCTGGTCTATGTATTGATCGTCTCTGGTCTATGTATTGATCGTATCTGGTCTATCTATTGATCGTCTCTGGTCTATGTATTGATCGTCTCTGGTCTATGTATTGATCGTCTCTGGTCTATGTATTGATCGTCTCTGGTCTATGTATTGATCATCTCTGGTCTATGTATTGATCGTCTCTGGTCTATGTATTGATCGTCTCTGGTCTATGTATTGATCGTCTCTGGTCTATGTATTGATCGTCTCTCGTCTCTGGTCTATGTATTGATCGTCTTGGTCTATGTATTGATCTCTGGTCTATGTATTGATCGTCTCTCTATGGATCTCTGGTCTATGTATTGATCATCTGGTCTATGTATTGATCGTCTCTGGTCTATGTATTGATCATCTCTCTCTCTGGTCTATGTATTGATCGTCTCTGGTCTATGTATTGATCGGTCTATGTATTGATCTGGTCTATGTATTGATCGTTTCTGGTCTATGTATTGATCGGTCTATGTATTGATCTGGTCTATGTATTGATCGTCTCTGGTCTATGTATTGATCGTCTCTGGTCTATGTATTGATCGTCTCTGGTCTATGTATTGATCGTATCTCTCTGGTCTATGTATTGATCGTCTCTGGTCTATGTATTGATCTGGTCTATGTATTGATCGTGGTCTATGTATTGATCGTCTCTGGTCTATGTATTGATCGTCTCTGGTCTATGTATTGATTGTCTCTGTCTCTGGTCTATGTATTGATCATCTCTGTCTCTGGTCTATGTATTGATCGTCTCTGGTCTATGTATTGATCGGTCTATGTATTGATCGTGGTCTATGTATTGATCGTATGTATTGATCGGTCTATGTATTGATCGGTCTATGTATTGATCGTCTCTGGTCTATGTATTGATCGTCTCTGGTCTATGTATTGATCGTCTGGTCTATGTATTGATCTGGTCTATGTATTGATCGGTCTATGTATTGATCTGGTCTATGTATTGATCTCTGGTCTATGTATTGATCGTCTCTGGTCTATGTATTGATCGTCTCTGGTCTATGTATTGATCGTCTCTGTCTATGTCTCTCTGGTCTATGTATTGATCGTCTCTGGTCTATGTATTGATCGTCTCTGATCGTCTATGTATTGATCGTCTCTGGTCTATGTATTGATCGGTCTCTCTGTTCTATGTATTGATCGTCTCTGGTCTATGTATTGATCGTCTCTGGTCTCTGGTCTATGTATTGATCGTCTCTGGTCTATGTATTGATCGTCTCTGGTCTATGTATTGATCGTCTCTGGTCTATGTATTGATCGTCTCTGGTCTATGTATTGATTGTCTCTGGTCTATGTATTGATCGTTTCTGGTCTATGTATTGATCATCTCTGGTCTATGTATTGATCGTCTCTGGTCTATGTATTGATCGTCTCTGGTCTATGTATTGATCGTCTCTGGTCTATGTATTGATCGTATCTGGTCTATGTATTGATCGTCTCTTGTCTATGTATTGATTGTCTCTGGTCTATGTATTGATCATCTCTGGTCTATGTATTGATCGTCTCTGGTCTATGTATTGATCATCCGTGTACCACCATCCCCACCAAAACACCGTCCTACCCTTCAATGTACCACCATCCCCCACCAAAACACCGTCCTACCCTTCCATGTACCACCATCCCCCACCAAAACACCGTCCTACCCTTCCGTGTACCACCATCCCCCACCAAAACACTGTCCTACCCTTCCGTGTACCACCATCCCCCACCAAAACACCGTCCTACCCTTCCATGTACCACCATCTCCCACCAAAACACCGTCCTACCCTTCCGTGTACCACCATCCCCCACCAAAACACCGTCCTACCCTTCCATGTACCACCATCCCCCACCAAAACACCGTCCTACCCTTCCATGTACCACCATCCCCCACCAAAACACCGTCCTACCCTTCTGTGTACCACCATCTCCCACCAAAACACCGTCCTACCCTTCCATGTACCACCATCCCCCACCAAAACACCGTCCTACCCTTCAATGTACCACCATCCCCCACCAAAACACCGTCCTACCCTTCCATGTACCACCATCCCCCACCAAAACACCGTCCTACCCTTCCATGTACCACCATTCCCCACCAAAACACCCTCATAGTCCCCACCAAAACACCGTCCTACCCTTCCGTGTACCACCATCCCCCACCAAAACACCGTCCTACCCTTCCATGTACCACCATCTCCCACCAAAACACCGTCCTACCCTTCCGTGTACCACCATTCCCCCACCAAAACACCGTCCTACCCTTCCGTGTACCACCATCCCCCACCAAAACACCGTCCTACCCTTCCGTGTACCACCATCCCCCACCAAAACACCGTCCTACCCTTCCGTGTACCACCATCCCCCACCAAAACACCGTCCTACCCTTCCGTGTACCACCATCCCCCACCAAAACACCGTCCTACCCTTCCGTGTACCACCATCCCCCACCAAAACACCGTCCTACCCTTCCGTGTACCACCATCCCCCACCAAAACACCGTCCTACCCTTCCGTGTACCACCATCCCCCACCAAAACACCACCCTGCCCTTCCGTGTACCACCATCCCCCACCAAAACACCGCCCTGCCCTTCTGTGTACCACCATCCCCCACCAAAACACCGTCCTACCCTTCCGTGTACCACCATCCCCCACCAAAACACCGTCCTACCCTTCCGTGTACCACCATTCCCCACCAAAACACCACCCTGCCCTTCTGTGTACCACCATCTCCCACCAAAACACCGCCCTGCCCTTCAGTGTACCACCATCCCCCACCAAAACACCGTCCTACCCTTCTGTGTACCACCATCCCCCACCAAAACACCGACCTACCCTTCCATGTACCACCATCCCCCACCAAAACACCGCCCTACCCTTCCGTGTACCACCATCCCCCACCAAAACACCGTCCTACCCTTCCATGTACCACCATCTCCCACCAAAACACCGTCCTACCCTTCTGTGTACCACCATCCCCCACCAAAACACCGTCCTACCCTTCCGTGTACCACCATCCCCCACCAAAACACCACCCTGCCCTTCTGTGTACCACCATCCCCCACCAAAACACCACCCTGCCCTTCTGTGTACCACCATCCCCCACCAAAACACTGCCCTGCCCTTCTGTGTACCACCATCTCCCACCAAAACACTGTACCACCATCCCCCACCAAAACACCATCCTACCCTTCCATGTACCACCATCCCCCACCAAAACACTGTACCACCATCCCCCACCAAAACACCATCCTACCCTTCCATGTACCACCATCCCCCACCAAAACACCGTCCTACCCTTCCATGTACCACCATCCCCCACCAAAACACCATCCTACCCTTCCATGTACCACCATCCCCCACCAAAACACCACCCTACCAAAACACCCTACCCTTCCATGTACCACCATCCCCCACCAAAACACCGTCCTACCCTTCCGTGTAGCACCATCCCCCACCAAAACACCGTCCTACCCTTCCGTGTACCACCATCCCCCACCAAAACACCGTCCTACCCTTCCATGTACCACCATCCCCCACCAAAAACACCGTCCTACCCTTCCATGTACCACCATCCCCCACCAAAACACTGTCCTACCCTTCCATGTACCACCATCCCCCACCAAAACACCGTCCTACCCTTCCGTGTACCACCATCCCCCACCAAAACACCGTCCTACCCTTCCGTGTACCACCATCCCCCACCAAAACACCGTCCTACCCTTCCGTGTACCACCATCCCCACCAAAACACCGTCCTACCCTTCAATGTACCACCATCCCCCACCAAAACACCGTCCTACCCTTCCATGTACCACCATCCCCCACCAAAACACCGTCCTACCCTTCCGTGTACCACCATCCCCCACCAAAACACCGTCCTACCCTTCCATGTACCACCATCCCCACCAAAACACCGTCCTACCCTTCAATGTACCACCACCCCCCACCAAAACACCGTCCTACCCTTCCATGTACCACCATCCCCCACCAAAACACTGTCCTACCCTTCCGTGTACCACCATCCCCCACCAAAACACCGTCCTACCCTTCCATGTACCACCATCCCCACCAAAACACCGTCCTACCCTTCAATGTACCACCATCCCCCACCAAAACACCGTCCTACCCTTCCATGTACCACCATCCCCCACCAAAACACCGTCCTACCCTTCCGTGTACCACCATCCCCCACCAAAACACTGTCCTACCCTTCCGTGTACCACCATCCCCCACCAAAACACCGTCTTACCCTTCCATGTACCACCATCCCCCACCAAAACACTGTCCTACCCTTCCATGTACCACCATCCCCCACCAAAACACCGTCCTACCCTTCCATGTACCACCATCCCCCACCAAAACACCGTCCTACCCTTCCGTGTACCACCATCCCCCACCAAAACACCGTCCTACCCTTCCATGTACCACCATCCCCCACCAAAACACCGTCCTACCCTTCCGTGTACCACCATCCCCCACCAAAACACCGCCCTACCCTTCCGTGTACCACCATCCCCCACCAAAACACTGTCCTACCCTTCCATGTATCACCATCCCCCACCAAAACACTGTCCTACCCTTCCATGTACCACCATCCCCCACCAAAACACCGTCCTACCCTTCCGTGTACCACCATCCCCCACCAAAACACCGTCCTACCCTTCCATGTACCACCATCCCCCACCAAAACACCGTCCTACCCTTCCTGTGTACCCCATCCCCCACCAAAACACCGTCCTACCCTTCTGTGTACCACCATCCCCCACCAAAACACCGTCCTACCCCATTCCATGTACCACCATCCCCCACCAAAACACCGTCCCACCAATCTCCCAACACCGTCTTACCCTTCCGTGTACCACCATCCCCCACCAAAACACCGCCCTACCCTTCCATGTACCACCATCCCCCACCAAAACACCGTCCTACCCTTCCATGTACCACCATCCCCCACCAAAACACCATCCTACCCTTCCGTGTACCACCATCCCCCACCAAAACACCGTCCTACCCTTCCGTGTACCACCATCCCCCACCAAAACACCGTCCTACCCTTCCATGTACCACCATCCCCCACCAAAACACCTTCCTACCCTTCGTGTACCACCATCCCCCACCAAAACACCGTCCTACCCTTCCATGTACCACCATCCCCCACCAAAACACTGTACCACCATCCCCCACCAAAACACCGCCCTACCCTTCCGTGTACCACCATCCCCCACCAAAACACCGTCCTACCCTTCCATGTACCACCATCCCCCACCAAAACACCGTCCTACCCTTCCGTGTACCACCATCCCCCACCAAAACACCGTCCTACCCTTCCATGTACCACCATCCCCCACCAAAACACCTTCCTACCCTTCGTGTACCACCATCCCCCACCAAAACACCGTCCTACCCTTCCATGTACCACCATCCCCCACCAAAACACTGTCCTACCCTTCCATGTACCACCATCCCCCACCAAAACACCGCCCTGCCCTTCTGTGTACCACCATCCCCCACCAAAACACCGTCCTACCCTTCCGTGTACCACCATCCCCCACCAAAACACCCTCCTACCCTTCCATGTACCACTATCCCCCACGAAAACACCGTCCTACCCTTCCATGTACCACCATCCCCCGCCAAAACACCGTCCTACCCTTCCATGTACCACCATCCCCCACCAAAACACCGTCCTACCCTTCCATGTACCACCATCCCCCACCAAAACACTGTACCACCATCCCCCACCAAAACACCGCCCTACCCTTCCATGTACCACCATCCCCCACCAAAACACCGTCCTACCCTTCCATGTACCACCATCCCCCACCAAAACACCTTCCTACCCTTCCATGTACCACCATCCCCCACCAAAACACTGTCCTACCCTTCCATGTACCAACACACTCCACCATCCCCCACCAAAACACCGTCCTACCCTTCCATGTATCACCATCCCCCACCAAAACACCGTCCTACCCTTCCGTGTACCACCATCCCCCACCAAAACACCGTCCTACCCTTCCATGTATCACCATCCCCCACCAAAACACTGTCCTACCCTTCCGTGTACCACCATCCCCCACCAAAACACCTTCCTACCCTTCGTGTACCACCATCCCCCACCAAAACACCGTCCTACCCTTCCATGTATCACCATCCCCCACCAAAACACTGTCCTACCCTTCCATGTACCACCATCTCCCACCAAAACACCGTCCTACCCTTCGTGTACCACCATCCCCCACCAAAACACTGTCCTACCCTTCCATGTATCACCATCCCCCACCAAAACACTGTCCTACCCTTCCATGTACCACCATCCCCCACCAAAACACCGTCCTACCCTTCCATGTACCACCATCCCCCACCAAAACACCGTCCTACCCTTCCGTGTACCACCATCCCCCACCAAAACACCGCCCTACCCTTCCGTGTACCACCATCTCCCACCAAAACACCGCCCTACCCTTCCGTGTACCACCATCCCCCACCAAAACACCGTCCTACCCTTCCGTGTACCACCATCCCCCACCAAAACACCATCCCCCAACATACCCTACTATCCTCCACCATAATACCCTACCATCCCCCAACATACCCTACGTCTCTGGTCTATGTATTGATCATCTCTGGTCTATGTATTGATCGTCTCTGGTCTATGTATTGATCATCTCTGGTCTATGTATTGATCGTTTCTGGTCTATGTATTGATCGTCTCTGGTCTATGTATTGATTGTCTCTGGTCTATGTATTGATCATCTCTGGTCTATGTATTGATCGTCTCTGGTCTATGTATTGATCATCTCTGGTCTATGTATTGATCGTTTCTGGTCTATGTATTGATCGTCTCTGGTCTATGTATTGATTGTCTCTGGTCTATGTATTGATCGTCTCTGGTCTATGTATTGATCATCTCTGGTCTATGTATTGATCATCTCTGGTCTATGTATTGATCATCTCTGGTCTATGTATTGATCATCTCTGGTGTATGTATTGATCGTCTCTGGTCTATGTATTGATCATCTCTGGTCTATGTATTGATCGTTTCTGGTCTATGTATTGATCGTCTCTGGTCTATGTATTGATTGTCTCTGGTCTATGTATTGATCATCTCTGGTCTATGTATTGATCATCTCTGGTCTATGTATTGATCGTCTCTGGTCTATGTATTGATCATCTCTGGTCTATGTATTGATCGTTTCTGGTCTATGTATTGATCGTCTCTGGTCTATGTATTGATTGTCTCTGGTCTATGTATTGATCGTCTCTGGTCTATGTATTGATCATCTCTGTTCTATGTATTGATCGTCTCTGGTCTATGTATTGATCGTCTCTGGTCTATGTATTGATCATCTCTGGTCTATGTATTGATCGTTTCTGGTCTATGTATTGATCGTTTCTGGTCTATGTATTGATCATCTCTGGTCTATGTATTGATCATCTCTGGTCTATGTATTGATCGTCTCTGGTCTATGTATTGATCGTCTCTGGTCTATGTATTGATCGTTTCTGGTCTATGTATTGATCGTTTCTGGTCTATGTATTGATCATTTCTGGTCTATGTATTGATCGTCTCTGGTCTATGTATTGATAATCTCTGGTCTATGTATTGATCGTATCTGGTCTATGTATTGATAATTTCTGGTCTATGTATTGATCGTCTCTGGTCTATGTATTGATCGTCTCTGGTCTATGTATTGATCGTCTCTTGTCTATGTATTGATCATCTCTGGTCTATGTATTGATCGTCTCTGGTCTATGTATTGATCGTCTCTGGTCTATGTATTGATTGTCTCTGGTCTATGTATTGATCGTATCTGGTCTATCTATTGATCGTCTCTGGTCTATGTATTGATCGTCTCTGGTCTATGTATTGATTGTCTCTGGTCTATGTATTGATCGTCTCTGTTCTATGTATTGATCGTCTCTGGTCTATGTATTGATCATCTCTGGTCTATGTATTGATCGTCTCTGGTCTATGTATTGATCGTCTCTGGTCTATGTATTGATCGTCTCTGGTCTATGTATTGATCGTCTCTTGTTTATGTATTGATCGTCTCTGGTCTATGTATTGATCGTCTCTGGTCTATGTATTGATTGTCTCTGGTCTATGTATTGATCGTCTCTGGTCTATGTATTGATCGTCTCTGGTCTATGTATTGATTGTCTCTGGTCTATGTATTGATCGTTTCTGGTCTATGTATTGATCATCTCTGGTCTATGTATTGATCGTCTCTGGTCTATGTATTGATCGTCTCTGGTCTATGTATTGATCGTCTCTGGTCTATGTATTGATCGTATCTGGTCTATGTATTGATCGTATCTGGTCTATGTATTGATCGTCTCTTGTCTATGTTCTCACGTTGGGTGTTTCCTTTCTCTCGCAGGGTCTTCTGCTGGAATTGTGAAGACAGAGAAGAGCGTCACCGCAGTGCTGGGACTTGATGTTACTCTCACTTGTTACTATGAAGCTCAGGATGGAGAGAAGGTCTCCCAGGTTGTTTGGTCAAAGAAAAGTTCTGGGGGGCAAAGTGTTCAGATTGCCACCCTGAATGCAGAATTCGGGGCATTTGTGTATAAAGAGTTTGAAGGAAGAATAAAAGAAAAGTCCCCTTTACAGCCGGAGGATGGCACGATAATCCTGAAGAACCCTGTGCAGGCAGACGAGGGCACCTACCAGTGCCGAGTCATCACTTTTCCAGCAGGGAACTTCGAAGCGGATCTCAAGCTTACTGTTCTGGGTAAGAGAAAATCAAATACAGAAAAGTCGAGTACTTCTGATTATTTAGCATATTCAATGGCCAACAGGGTAAGGGCCAGATTCACGTACCGGCCGCGTCGGCGTAGCGTAAGCCATTTACACTACACCGCCGCAACTTAAATGAGCAAGTGCCGTATTCTCAAAGCACTTGCTCTGTAAGTTGCGGCGGCGTAGTGTAAATGGCCCGGCGTATCCCCGCGTAAATGAAAGGGGGCGGCTTGTATTTAAATTAAGCGCGCTCCCGCGATCGAAGTGCGCATGCGCCGGCCAGGAAAAAAGCCCAGTGCGCATGCTCCAGCTCACGTCGGAAAACGTTGTTGAAACCGACGTGATCGTCACTTACGCAATGCCCTATTCGCGAACGACTTAGTAAAACGACGGAAAAAGACGACACTGATCCGACGCCATACTTAACATGGCATATGACGGAACTTCGTAAGGTTACCCCTCATATATCAGGGGTAGGTTTACGCTTACGGAAACGACGAATTACATCTACGATCCGACAGTGTAATTGTTTTACACCTGTCGGATCTTCTCCGTATCTATGTGTAAGTGATTCTAGGAATCAGAGGCATAGATACCCGGGGAAAAAAACAGAGATACGACGGTGTTTCCTGCCATACACCGGCGTATCTCTTTTGAGAATCTGGCCCATACTCTTTGGGCCAGATTCAGGTAGATGGGCGCATCTTCGCTCTGGAGTAACGTTTCTCATTTACGTTACTCTGCCGAAATTTTAGGAGCAAGTGTTGTTATTCATGAAGCACTTGCTCCAAAAGTTGCGGCAGCGCATCGCAAATGAGCCGGCGGAATTCAAATTGGGCGGGTACGGGGCGTGTATTATTTAAACTAAGCGCGATCCCGCGGCGAACGTACTGCACATGCGTCGACTGTCAATACATCCCAGTGCGCATGCTCCAAATTCTGTCAGTGAACGTCAATGACGTCACATCCCCATTCATGAAAGTTTTACGCAAACGACGCGATTTTTTTTTTCCGACGCGATGACGACGCCTATACCTAACATAGGATACTCCACTAGGGGGCTGCTTTATCTTTACGCCGCGTATCGCTTCCGGAAACGTCGGAAAGTCACTGCGTCGCGCCCGAAAAAGATTGTGAATTGCCGATTCGGCGCCATTTTTAAATTAAAGTTGCGATGCGATGGCGAAATTCAATTACGCCGCTCGCATCGGAACTCCAACCCGGCGTTTCTTGTTTTCTGGTTACAGAAACGCCGGCTTAAAGTGACAGTTAGGCTGGAGTATCACAGATACCACCGCCATAACTCTACCTGAACCTGGCCCTTTGAGTGCAGGAAAAGCTTGTTAAATATTTCTTCGATCACGCCAATAAATCAATCTTTGTGCAGTACATTGGCCCTCAACCATTTAGTAAGGAAAGCCACGACGGCCCTGGGAGGCTTGTAATAAGAATTAGGTGAGGGGTCTGTCGGTCTATTGAACGCGATCGGAAATTCCAACAAGAAAACTTCCATGTGAGTAGCTTCAAGATTCCAGAAACTCTCCCGCCCACAGACCCCCACAACCATCACCCAGTTTTGTGGGCAAGAGGCCCTCATAGGGACAAGGTGCCTTGGGGCAGGGGGGAGCCCTTAGGGTTAGCCCCCTCTTTTTCCTGTCTCGGCCAGGCTGCATGCTCAGATAAAGGTCTGGTATGGATTGTGATGGGGGGAGGTGAACACTTTTGCTGCCACTGGTTTGTTTATATTCTGCTGTTAGCTGGGAATCCCACTGACAGCACATGAGCCATGGTTGCTAAGGACGCGACGGCAGGGCGGCCGCCCTGCTCCTTAACAACCAGCTATTATCAAGCCCATTTAGTTTATTTCAGATTCATTGAAATCCGTTACTTTTGTATTTGGAAATTCTAAGGGTCCTTTCACACTTGCGGACCGTTCGTCCGTTTTTAGACGTCCGTTTATGGACCGCAATGCTTTCCTATGGGTCCTTTCACACGCATCTGCTAACATCCGTCTCCGTTAAGCTCCGTTTTTTTGAACGGAAGAAAACCCTATTTTTCTTCCGTCAAAAAAACGGAACGGACGAAAAACGGATGTTAGCGGATGATCCGTTTACCATCCGATCCGTTAACATCCGTTTTTCATCAAAATATGTAATAAAAATAAAGTTTTAACAAAAAAAAAAAAACAGATGGAAAAAACGGATGAAAAACGGATGAAAAACGGTCCGCACGTGTGAAAGGACCCTTATACATCCTGAATTTCTGAAAAATGCAAATTGTGTCCGAATTTCAATTCACAGAGAAACGAACCGCAGATGTCTAGTGACAGGCAGATGTCTTGTCTTCATAAAGACATGGATGAGCGAGTTTGGGGTGGAGGAACATGACTGGCCTGCACAGAGTCCTGACCTCAACCTGATAGAACACTTTTGGGATGAATTAGAGCGGATACTGCGGATACTAAACCTTGTGGACGGCCTTCCCAGAAGAGGTGAAGCTGCAAAGGGCGGGGCCAGCTCAATATTGAACCCTCCGGACCAAGACTGGGGGGGTCATTAAAGTTCATGTGTGTGTCCCAATACTTTTGGTAATATAGTGTACTTGTGGAGGAAAGGATCCTATACCCTACAGTGTGTCCAGGCCTCATACCCCCTCAGCAGTGGGCATCTCCAGCCTCCACTTATCCATAAAATGTCTCCTATGTAATGAGCCTGTAGAGCTTCTTCTCCATCTCTTCTTCTTCTTCTTATCACAGTTCCTCCTTTGCCAACGCTGAACCTCGGACCACCGCTGGTGGAAGGAGTGGGCCAGACAATAGTGGCCTCCTGTACAGCGGAGGGAAACCCCGCCCCCAGACTGACCTGGCAGACAGAGGTGATTGGCACAAACTCATCTCGCACTTACGATCACTCCCGATCGACCTCGGTGACCAGCGAGTTTTATGTTGTGCCGGTGCGCAGTATGAATGGCAAGGTGCTGAGCTGTGTGATATCCCACCCTGGTTTCCAGGAGGAGAAGAGGATCGCCCATGTGCTCTCTGTGAAGTGTAAGTACTCCAAGCCTGAAGCAAAAACTGTCTGAATTGCCTCATTACCATCAAATTCCATCATTCTGATCCCAGCTGATCATTTCCCCGACAGATCTCGCTGAGGTATCTATACAAGGCCACGACGGCTGGTTCGTGGGGAAAGATGGCGCTGCCCTCCAATGCTTGTGCGATGGCAACCCGCCTCCGGTCTTCCAGTGGTCCAGGTAAGGGTTTCCGTTATACCGACATGAACCAATTTTATTATGGAAAGGGGGTCCAGACTATGGAGACAAATCACCCACCCGTCATAGAGCCCTGATTCCAGACAATATGAACCGCCGCACAACTGGTAATGGGGGGCGGGGCTCTGAAAAGGAATGCCCTCCCAGAACTGGATGGAAGGGGGTGGAGTCAGGGGGACCCTAAAGGTTCTAATTAGGCCTCTGATACCCACCATGTGATGTTCGGAGCAGTGTGACGGGGGAGGGGGATATATGATAGCGGGAGCAGTGTGGGGGGGGAGTGAATCTATACCCACCATGTGATAATCAGTGCAGTGCGGCAGCTGGGGGGAGGGGATATATCATAGTGAAAGCAGTGCGGCGGGGGAAGCAGTGCGGCAGATGGGGGATATATGATAGTGGGAGTGCAGTGTGGGGGGGGAGGGAATCTATACCCACCATGTGATAATCAGTGCAGTGCGGCAGCTGGGGGGAGGGGATATATGATAGTGAAAGCAGTGCGGCGGGGGGAAGCAGTGCGGCAGATGGGGGATATATGATAGTGGGAGTGCAGTGTGGCGGGGGGAGCGAAGTGCGGCAGAGAGGGGGATTTATGATAGTGGGAGCGCAGTGCGGCGGGGGAGGGGGATATATGATAGTGGGTGCAGTGCGGAGGGGGAGGGGGATATATGATAGTGGGAGCGCAGTGCGGTGGGGGATATATGATAGTGGGAGCGCATTGCGGTGGGGGATATATGATAGTGGGAGTGCAGTGTGGCGGGGGGAGCGAAGTGCGGCGGAGAGGGGGATTTATGATAGTGGGAGTGCAGTGCGGCGGGGGAGGGCGATATATGATAGTGGGTGCAGTGCGGAGGGGGAGGGGGATATATGATAGTGGGAGCGCAGTGCGGTGGGGGATATATGATAGTGGGAGTGCAGTGTGGCGGGGGGAGGGGGATATATGATAGTGGGTGCAGTGCGGCGGGGGGAGGGGGGATATATGATAGTGGGTGCAGTGCGGCGGGGGATATATGATAGTGGGAGCGCAGTGCGGTGGGGGATATATGATAGTGGGAGTGCAGTGTGGCGGGGGGAGGGGGATATATGATAGTGGGTGCAGTGCGGCGGGGGGAGGGGGAATATGACAGTGGGAGCGCACTGCGGCGGGGGATATATGACAGTGGGAGCGCAGTGCGGCGGGGGATATATGACAGTGGGAGCGCACTGCGGCGGGGGGAGGGGGAATATGACAGTGGGAGCGCACTGCGGTGGGGGATATATGACAGTGGGAGCGCACTGCGGCGGGGGGAGGGGGAATATGACAGTGGGAGCGCACTGCGGCGGGGGATATATGACAGTGGGAGCGCACTGCGGCGGGGGGAGGGGGAATATGACAGTGGGAGCGCACTGCGGCGGGGGATATATGACAGTGGGAGCGCACTGCGGCGGGGGGAGGGGGAATATGACAGTGGGAGCGCAGTGCGGCGGGGGGAGGGGGGATACATGACAGTGGGAGCGCACTGCGGCGGGGGGAGGGGGAATATGACAGTGGGAGCGCACTGTGGCGGGGGAGGGGGTAATACAGTGGAATCTCGCTGACGGATATAAATTCAGAGATGAAAGTGAAGATGTCACCTGGGATGAGACAGAAATCGCTGATTCATCCAGAAAAGGAGAAGCAGCGAAACGCGCCGTGACACGCCTGGGCGAGAGCGATACCAAGTGCGGAGCGGTCATGTCAGCCTGGTTATCCGTCATTTCTGGGGTCCCCGGGTTCCATCGGGTCACCATAGACAGTCTCTATGGTCATTAGACAGGAGGGGCCCCGGGGCCCATCTCAGCTCTCTCATGTCTGGACACCCCGGGGCTCCTCGCCCGTCACTGTGTGGGAATCGGAGCAGCTGGAGATTCTGGTCGGACCGGTTGATGATGTCATCGGATGATCACACCTTTCCTGCGAGCCGCGCCTTGTGTCTGAGTAACCCTTTCATCTGTACAGTACAGAAGGATTGAGGGGAGTTACTTTCCGGCACACCGCTGACTTCCTGCCCCGATGTCCCCCAACAACCAGGGGGGAGATATATTCCAGCACACCGCTGACTTCCTGCCCCGATGTCCCCCAACAACCAGGGGGGAGATATTTTCCATCACACTGCTGACTTCCTGCCCCGATGTCCCCCAACAACCAGGGGGGAGATATTTTCCATCACACTGCTGACTTCCTGCCCCGATGTCCCCCAACAACCAGGGGGGAGATATATTCCAGCACACCGCTGACTTCCTGCCCCGATGTCCCCCAACAACCAGGGGGGAGATATTTTCCATCACACCGCTGACTTCCTGCCCCAATGTCCCCCAACAACCAGTGGGGAGTTATTTTCCAGCACACCCCTGACTTCCTGCCCCGATGTCCCCCAACAACCAGGGGGCAGATATTTTCCATCACACTGCTGACTTCCTGTCCCGATGTCCTCCCAACAACCAGGGGGGAGATATTTTCCATCACACTGCTGACTTCCTGCCCCGATGTCCCCCAACAACCAGGGGGGAGATATTTTCCATCACACTGCTGACTTCCTGCCCCGATGTCCCCCAACAAACAGGGGGGAGATATTTTCCATCACACCGCTGACTTCCTGCCCCAATGTCCCCCAACAACCAGTGGGGAGTTATTTTCCAGCACACCCCTGACTTCCTGCCCCGATGTCCCCCAACAACCAGGGGGCAGATATTTTCCATCACACTGCTGACTTCCTGTCCCGATGTCCTCCCAACAACCAGGGGGGAGATATTTTCCATCACACTGCTGACTTCCTGCCCCGATGTCCCCCAACAACCAGGGGGGAGATATTTTCCATCACACTGCTGACTTCCTGCCCCGATGTCCCCCAACAAACAGGGGGGAGATATTTTCCATCACACCGCTGACTTCCTGCCCCAATGTCCCCCAACAACCAGGGGGGGGAGTTATTTTCCAGCACACCCCTGACTTCCTGCCCCGATGTCCCCCAACAACCAGGGGGAGTTATTTTCCAGCACACCCCTGACTTCCTGCCCCGATGTCCCCCAACAACCAGCGCTCAGTGATTGCCGAGTGATCAGCAGTGGAAAGTCCCGATCTCTGACTCATTATCCAGCATTACGGCTCTGAGACTGAATGTGTTACATTGAAGCATTGCATCCGATGGACTCCGCCCATACATTTCACCTTCCAAATTGTATTTTTATTGGGTGATCAAAGGCAAGTAAGACAATGATCGGTACACAGTGTCCAGGGAGCTCAGGAGTGATCGGCAGAGGAAACAACTCTTAGGTAAATAGTGGAATTCTAATTCAGGTGAGGTAGATGGCAGAGGGGTCCCATTTCTCGATGGCAGAGGGGTCCCATATCTCGATGGCAGAGGGGTCCCATAACTCGTCGGCAGAGGGGTCCCATATCTCGATGGCAGAGGGGTCTCATAACTCGTCGGCAGAGGGGTCCCATATCTCGATGGCAGAGGGGTCCCATAACTTGATGGCAGAGGGGTCCCATAACTCGATGGCAGAGGGGTCCCATAACTCGATGGCAGAGGGGTCCCATATCTCGATGGCAGAGGGGTCCCATAACTCGATGGCAGAGGGGTCCCATAACTCGATGGCAGAGGGGTCCCATAACTCGATAGCAGAGGGGTCCCATAACTCGATGGCAGAGGGGTCCCATATCTCGATGGCAGAGGGGTCCCATAACTTGATGGCAGAGGGGTCCCATAACTCGATGGCAGAGGGGTCCCATAACTCGATGGCAGAGGGGTCCCATATCTCGATGGCAGAGGGGTCCCATAACTCGATGGCAGAGGGGTCCCATAACTCGATGGCAGAGGGGTCCCATAACTCGATAGCAGAGGGGTCCCATAACTCGATGGCAGAGGGGTCCCATATCTCGATTGATCCCAAGGTTCTCAAACTTTATCAAATTGTGGGATGGAATCGTGGACAGAGGCCGTTAAATACTCCATCCTCCGAATCTCAGCAAGGAATGTGGACCACGGAGGAGGAGCACCAGACAACCACGGAGGAGGAGCACCAGACAACCACGGAGGAGGAGCACCAGACAACCACAGAGGAGGAGCACCAGACAACCACAGAGGAGGAGCACCAGACAACCACAGAGGAGGAGCACCAGACAACCACAGAGGAGGAGCACCAGACAACCACAGAGGAGGAGCACCAGACAACCACGGAGGAGGAGCACCAGACAACCACGGAGGAGGAGCACCAGACAACCACAGAGGAGGAGCACCAGACAACCACGGAGGAGGAGCACCAGACAACCACGGAGGAGGAGCACCAGACAACCACAGAGGAGGAGCACCAGACAACCACAGAGGAGGAGCACCAGACAACCACTGAGGAGGAGCACCAGACAACCACAGAGGAGGAGCACCAGACAACCACGGAGGAGGAGCACCAGACAACCACAGAGGAGGAGCACCAGACAACCACGGAGGAGGAGCACCAGACAACCACGGAGGAGGAGCACCAGACAACCACGGAGGAGGAGCACCAGACAACCACAGAGGAGGAGCACCAGAAAACCATGCAGGAGGAGCACCATGCGGAGGAGGAGCACCAGACAACCACGGAGGAGGAGCACCAAGACAACCACGGAGGAGGAGCACCAGACAACCATGGAGGAGGAGCACCAGACAACCATGGAGGAGGAGCACCAGACAACCATGGAGGAGGAGCACCAGACAACCACAGAGGAGGAGCACCAGACAACCATGGAGGAGGAGCACCAGACAACCATGGAGGAGGAGCACCAGACAACCATGGAAGAGGAGCACCAGACAACCACGGAGGAGGAGCACCAGACAACCACGGAGGAGGAGCACCAGACAACCATGGAGGAGGAGCACCAGACAACCACGGAGGAGGAGCACCAGACAACCATGGAAGAGGAGCACCAGACAACCACAGAGGAGGAGCACCAGACAACCACGGAGGAGGAGCACCAGACAACCATGGAGGAGGAGCACCAGACAACCACGGAGGAGGAGCACCAGAAAACTAGCACAACAGAATGAGGCTTTGGGCGACTAGTAAAATATATGCGGGTAATCGGTTGACATTTTTGGTTAGGCCTGGAAAAGGAAAGCCCAAAATAAAATTGAAGGGGTCAAACGGAAGGGACACCTCCACCACCTCCTGTATCAGTAGCCTCACCTCTTGCCAAAAGGGTTGGATGAAAGAACATTGCCAGGAAATGTGAAAGAAAGAACCAATATCATTACCACAACGCCAGAAGTTGGGCGGGACTGAGGAAACATATTTATGAATGACGTCGGGGGGATTTTATACCAAAACATGAGAATTTTTATGGACGTTTCCCGTTGGGTCACACATTTGGAGGACTTAAAGATGGAAGACCAAATCTTATCCCAAGTTTGAACCTGTGAGGCCGCGTACACACGCCCGAGAAACTCATCGTTCTCCCCGTCGGGTTCCTAGTTTGGCTGTCAAAAAGCTCGTCCAGCAAAATTTCCCCATAGAACAACGAGGTAATGGAGAACCTGCTTCCCAACGGGACGCTCCTCGGAAGTGTACACACGAGCGAGAACCTCGGCAGAATATGTCTCTCGCTGGGTTCTGCCGAGAAGCTGGGTCGTGTGTACGGGGCCCCATACACACTATCAGTTTTCCTGACGGTTTTCTCTTCAGTTTACCAAAACCATGTAGTGGGAGGGGCCTGCCTGATTGCATACAAATTGAAAATCTTGAGGTGTGACCTCATATTAGACGGTCTTGGTAAACCTGAAGAGGAAAACTGATAGTGTGTATGGGGCTTAACAGTTCAATGAAGGGAGAGAGATCAGAGGGTTGGTAATAGTGAGCAGAATGCCGTCCACAAAAAGGGACAGTTTATATTCCCCCCGTCACATCACCACCCCGCGAATGTCCGGATGGGAGGGAATAGACTCAGCAAAGGGTTCCAAACATAAAAAGTAATGGGAATAGGGGAGTGAGGCGTCAGGAAGGACCGCACCTGGGCCGTGACTGCCGAATAAAGGGCCTGCAAAGCTTCAGAAAAGGGCCATTGAAACCGTACAATTTCATGATATGAGGCCAACTCAGCCTATCAAAGGCCTTTTGAGCATCTAAACTTAAAACCAGTGGCGAGCGGGTAGACCTGTCTAGGAGGTCTATTGTACGACGGGTGTTGTCCCCTGCATGCCTAGCGGGGACAAAACCCACCTGATCTCTGTGGATTCCTTTGGGGAGGAGTCTGGACCACCTGGATACGAGAAATTTGGTAAATATTTTATAATTCAAATTTAAAAGGGCTATGGGTCTGTAATTGTCTGGGATGGAGGGATCCTTACCAGGTTTTGGGATGACCCAATCATGAGAGTGAGAGAAATGAGGATGCGGGGGAGTCAGGGTCAGCATATGGGGAGTCAGGGTCAGCATATGGGGAGTCAGGGTCAATATATGGGGAGTCAGGGTCAATATATGGGGAGTCAGGGTCAGCATATGGGGAGTCAGGGTCAGCATATGGGGAGTCAGGGTCAGCATATGGGGAGTCAGGGTCAGCATATGGGGAGTCAGGGTCAGCATATGGGGAGTCAGGGTCAGCATATGGGGAGTCAGGGTCAGCATATGGGGAGTCAGGGTCAGCATATGGGGAGTCAGGGTCAGCATATGGGGAGTCAGGGTCAGCATATGGGGAGTCAGGGTCAGCATATGGGGAGTCAGGGTCAGCATATGGGGAGATACAATGTCAATGGAAGTATTATAGTAGAAGAATGGGAGGCCACCAGGGCCAGGTCATTATGTAAGGGAAGATGTTCATCTATAGCCAAAAGTTCCTCAGCTGATACCACCGGCATCTCACGGGGCGCACCTTCCAAATTTTCTATAGGTATGGGGTACTGAATCCTCTGATCTAATGAGAGGTGCCGGGGGCATATTGTCAGCTTTCAGAATGTGGCCCCCGGGACTCAGGGGCCACAGCTCGGCTCTTGGGTGAAAGTATGGGTGGTTCCCATCCTACATACAATGCTGAATATTCCTGGGAATTTATATTTTCTCTTCCAGGGAGAACGGATCTCTTCCCAAGGAGGTGACCTTTGATGGGGACAGATTGCTCTTTCCGGGGCCCCTGAGTGCGACGGACGCAGGTCTCTACAGCTGCCAGGCATCCAATGACGTGGGCAGAAGACAGGCCAGTGTCAGCGTCTATCTAGCCGGTCAGTATACATCGGGCCCTTCTAGGTGTCATGGCGGGGGAGGGGGTCCCTAATCATTATTCCCTCTAGCTCAGCCACAATTCCGGTCTAATATGTAAATATATACAGTATATATATAGTATACATGTGTGTAATGACATCACATACAAGGCCCTGCCCACATCACTTACATCCCCTCCCACTCATAGATGACCCCGAAGTGTTTCTGTGTTATGGAGAAGTAATATCTAATGTCATACTTCGGGGTCCCCCAATCACTGGCAGTTTTTATTTCTCCAAATTTGTGGAAACAAAGCAGATTATCTTCAGCATAAAACAAACAAAACAAATTGTCTGCTCACCGCCAGCACCACCCTGTCCTACAGCAGGGTCCGGAGTCCCCACTCGCCCCAAGGGTCCAAGGGAAAGGTCACCACAGTTCATCAGCCCCTCACTATCTCTCATAACTCACCCTGAGTACCCCAAAACTCATTATTTTCTTGTCCACAACCCAAATGAGGACACATATCAACCATCCCTAGCCATCCCTTTTCATCCCTACCCATTCTCTATTCATCCCTACCCATCCCTTTTCATCCCTACTCATCCCTACCCATCCCTTTTAATCCCTACCCATCCCTACTCATCACCTACCCATCCCTTTTCATCCCTACTCATCCCTACCCATCCCTTTTCATCCCTACCCATTCTCTACTTATCCCTAACCATCCCTTTTCATCCCTACCCATCCCTTTTCATCCCTACTCATCCCTACCCATCCCTTTTCATCCCTACTCAATGCCTACCCATCCCTTTTCATCCCTACCCATCCCTTTTCATCCCTTTTCATCCCTACCCATCCCTTTTCATCCCTACGCATCCCTTTTTATCCCTACTCATCGCCTACTCATCCCTTTTCATCCTTTCCCATCCCTCTTCATCCCTACGCATCCCTTTTTATCCCTACTCATCGCCTACTCATCCCTTTTCATCGCCTACCCATCCCTTTTCATCCCTACGCATCCCTTTTTATCCCTACTCATCGCCTACTCATCCCTTTTCATCCCTACTCATCCCTTTTCATCCCTACTCATCGCTTACCCATCCCTTTTCATCCCTACCCATCCCTTTTCATCCCTACTCATCCCCTTTCATCCCTTTTCATCCCTACGCATCCCTTTTTATCCCTACTCATCGCCTACTCATCCCTTTTCATCGCCTACCCATCCCTTTTCATCCCTACCCAACCCTTTTCATCCCTACCCATCCCTTTTCATCCCTACCCATCCCTTGTCATCCCTACCCATCCCTTTTCATCCTTACCCATCCCTTTTCATCCCTACTCATCCCTTTTCATCCTTACCCATCCCTTTTCATCCCTACTCATCCCTACCCATCCCTTTTCATCCCTACCCATCCCTTTTCATCCCTACCCATCCCTTGTCATCCCTTTTTATCCCTACCCATCACTTTTCATCCTTACCCATCCCTTTTCATCCCTACTCATCCCTTTTCATCCTTACCCATCCCTTTTCATCCCTACTCATCCCTACCCATCCCTTTTCATCCCTACCCATTCTCTACTTATCCCTACCCACCCCTTTTCATCCCTACTCATCGCCTACCCATCCCTTTTCATCTCTACTCATCCCTACCCATCCCTTTTCATCCCTACCCATTCTCTACTTATCCCTACCCACCCCTTTTCATCCCTACTCATCGCCTACCCATCCCTTTTCATCTCTACTCATCCCTACCCATTCTCTACTTATCCCTACCCACCCCTTTTCATCCCTACTCATCCCTACCCATCCCTTTTCATCCCTACCCATTCTCTACTTATCCCTACCCATCCCTTTTCATCCCTACCCATCCCTTTTCATCCCTACTCATCCCTACCCATCCCTTTTCATCCCTACTCAATGCCTACCCATCCCTTTTCATCCCTACCCATCCCTTTTCATCCCTACTCATCCCTTTTCATCCCTACCCATCCCTTTTCATCCCTACGCATCCCTTTTTATCCCTACTCATCGCCTACTCATCCCTTTTCATCCTTTCCCATCCCTCTTCATCCCTACGCATCCCTTTTTATCCCTACTCATCGCCTACTCATCCCTTTTCATCGCCTACCCATCCCTTTTCATCCCTACGCATCCCTTTTTATCCCTACTCATCGCCTACTCATCCCTTTTCATCCCTACTCATCCCTTTTCATCCTTTTTCATCCCTACTCATCGCTTACCCATCCCTTTTCATCCCTACCCATCCCTTTTCATCCCTACTCATCCCTTTTCATCCCTACCCATCCCTTTTCATCCCTACGCATCCCTTTTTATCCCTACTCATCGCCTACTCATCCCTTTTCATCGCCTACCCATCCCTTTTCATCCCTACCCATCCCTTTTCATCCCTACCCATCCCTTGTCATCCCTACCCATCACTTTTCATCCTTACCCATCCCTTTTCATCCCTACTCATCCCTTTTCATCCTTACCCATCCCTTTTCATCCCTACTCATCCCTACCCATCCCTTTTCATCCCTACCCATCCCTTTTTATCCCTACCCATCCCTTGTCATCCCTTTTTATCCCTACCCATCACTTTTCATCCTTACCCATCCCTTTTCATCCCTACTCATCCCTTTTCATCCTTACCCATCCCTTTTCATCCCTACTCATCCCTACCCATCCCTTGTCATCCCTTTTCATCCCTACTCATCCCTTTTCATCCCTACCCATCCCTACTCATCGCCTACCCATCCCTTTTCATCCCTACTCATCGCCTACCCATCCCTTTTCATCCCTACCCATTCTCTACTTATCCCTACCCACCCCTTTTCATCCCTACTCATCGCCTACCCATCCCTTTTCATCTCTACTCATCCCTACCCATCCCTTTTCATCCCTACCCATTCTCTACTTATCCCTACCCACCCCTTTTCATCCCTACTCATCCCTTTTCATCTCTACTCATCCCTACCCATTCTCTACTTATCCCTACCCACCCCTTTTCATCCCTACTCATCCCTACCCATCCCTTTTCATCCCTACCCATTCTCTACTTATCCCTACCCATCCCTTTTCATCCCTACCCATCCCTTTTCATCCCTACTCATCCCTACCCATCCCTTTTCATCCCTACTCAATGCCTACCCATCCCTTTTCATCCCTACCCATCCCTTTTCATCCCTACTCATCCCTTTTCATCCCTACCCATCCCTTTTTATCCCTACTCATCGCCTACTCATCCCTTTTCATCCCTTCCCATCCCTCTTCATCCCTGCGCATCCCTTTTTATCCCTACTCATCGCCTACTCATCCCTTTTCATCGCCTACCCATCCCTTTTTATCCCTACGCATCCCTTTTTATCCCTACTCATCGCCTACTCATCCCTTTTCATCCCTACTCATCCCTTTTCATCCCTTTTCATCCCTACTCATCGCTTACCCATCCCTTTTCATCCCTACCCATCCCTTTTCATCCCTACTCATCCCTTTTCATCCCTACCCATCCCTTTTCATCCCTATGCATCCCTTTTTATCCCTACTCATCGCCTACTCATCCCTTTTCATCGCCTACCCATCCCTTTTCATCCCTACCCATCCCTTTTCATCCCTACCCATCCCTTTTCATCCCTACCCATCCCTTGTCATCCCTACCCATCACTTTTCATCCTTACCCATCCCTTTTCATCCCTACTCATCCCTTTTCATCCTTACCCATCCCTTTTCATCCCTACTCATCCCTACCCATCCCTTTTCATCCCTTTTCATCCCTACCCATCCCTTTTCATCCCTACCCATCCCTTGTCATCCCTTTTCATCCCTACCCATCACTTTTCATCCTTACCCATCCCTTTTCATCCCTACTCATCCCTTTTCATCCTTACCCATCCCTTTTCATCCCTACTCATCCCTACCCATCCCTTGTCATCCCTTTTCATCCCTACTCATCCCTTTTCATCCCTACCCATCCCTACTCATCGCCTACCCATCCCTTTTCATCCCTACTCATCGCCTACCCATCCCTTTTCATCCCTACCCATCCCTTTTCATCCCTACCCATCCCTTGTCATCCCTACCCATCACTTTTCATCCTTACCCATCCCTTTTCATCCCTACTCATCCCTTTTCATCCTTACCCATCCCTTTTCATCCCTACTCATCCCTACCCATCCCTTTTCATCCCTTTTCATCCCTACCCATCCCTTTTTATCCCTACCCATCCCTTGTCATCCCTTTTTATCCCTACCCATCACTTTTCATCCTTACCCATCCCTTTTCATCCCTACTCATCCCTTTTCATCCTTACTGTAACGGCTACCCAAGTAGTGAGAGGGCATCAGCCGTTGGGGAACGTCCTTTTCCCTGGCAAGTTGCTATGCAAGTAGGTCCAGTATAAGCTCATCCACGAGATCCAGAGGGAGAGTCAGGTCCAGTTGTAAAACGAACAGAATAATATTCCCATAGCATGCCCTTTTCAAGAACGAGACATGACTACGTTTTGAAGGGTCAAACATCAACAGCTTTAATGGACCTCTCATGGTTTATATCTAGTTACAAGCTTGTGAGTACTCAAGGAACAATGGAACTCTCCGCCCCCTCCCTCCACAGGGGGGCCCCAAGGCAGACACCCTGTCACCAGGTCAAAGAAGACACATTTCTTTCTCACATAGACTTCAATCAACCCCCAGAACAATACTCAATCACTTAAGGATAAACACAGGTCTTTCACACACACAATAGATCAATTAACCTTTGGGGATAGACAGGTGCATGAATATTATAGATGGACAGGCAGAATACATAGTTCCGTTACACTGCTCCCCTTTTGTGGAACACTCCGGCAGACCCGGATTGATCCTTTTCGGGTCAACTTGGGGATGTCCGGTCTGCTGTTAGGGTAAAAGTTCAGTTTGCCTGGACAGTCCATCGGCATTGCCATTAAATCTGCCAGTTCGGTAGCTGATGGTGAAGGTGAATAATGGAATTCAGTTCTGGAACAGTCACTTGCTTTGCTCTCTCAATGGCTCCCAGGACCTGTTGCTGATGCTCTTGGGAGAGATAAGGCACCACCTGAGCGCAAATCCCATTTAACCTTCTGACAATTTCAGCCTGTTTGTGCATTTCAATGTTCAAGCCACGGGACATCTCATAATACATGACGTAGTGTCGTTGCATCTCCGATTTCTCACTGGCCAACTTGTCACATTCCCATTTTAGACTGTGATATTGGGCCGGATCTACAGTACATGTCGGGGCAGGTAGTCTTACCCGGGTCTCAGCAGCAAGCGAGTTGGTTCCAGCAACGTGGGTTGGGGCACAGGTAGTCACGGTGTGGACTTCAGCGGGGCACATCGGGGTGTACGCAGAAACAAGGGGGGCCAAATCATTCCCAAGTAGTACATCTGCTGGCAAATCCTTCATCACCCCCACATTCACATGTCCCGAACCCACCCCCCAATCCAGGTGAACCCGAGCAACGGGTAGCCGGAAGACGGTGCCTCCCGCTACTCTTACGGCTACGGTGTCTCCGGTGTGCTGGTTGGAGTACACGGTTCTACCTTATGAGCCAGTCGTGTAGTACCCTGGCTTACTTTCCTTGTTTCCGTGTACTCATCTGCTAGCCGCGCCGCCTCGTTTAAGTTAGCGGGACGGCGATCTCGTACCCAGTCCTGTACGTCTGCGGCCAGGTCTTGGAAGAAATGTTCCATTAGGAATAGTTGCAATACTTCCTCCCCAGTGTTGGCCTTGCACCCTTGGACCCAATGGGATGCCACCCTTTGTAACTGGTTGGCCCATTCCATGTGGGAGTCCACAGCCTTCTTCTTGGATTCCCGGAAGCGGCAGCGGTAGGTTTCTGGGGTTACGGCATATCGGGTTAACAGCGCCTTTTTGACTTGCTGATATTGTAAAATATCTTCTGAAGCAAGAGCCCGAAAAGCTTCATTGGCTTTGCCTGACAATTTCCCAGACAAAATAGTGACCCATTGGTCTGGTGGTACCTGGTGCAGTGAGCACTGTCTCTCAAAATCCGCCACTTACCCATCCCTTTTCATCCCTACTCATCCCTACCCATCCCTTGTCATCCCTTTTCATCCCTACTCATCCCTTTTCATCCCTACCCATCCCTACTCATCGCCTACCCATCCCTTTTCATCCCTACTCATCGCCTACCCATCCCTTTTCATCCCTACCCATTCTCTACTTATCCCTACCCACCCCTTTTCATCCCTACTCATCGCCTACCCATCCCTTTTCATCTCTACTCATCCCTACCCATCCCTTTTCATCCCTACCCATTCTCTACTTATCCCTACCCACCCCTTTTCATCCCTACTCATCCCTTTTCATCTCTACTCATCCCTACCCATTCTCTACTTATCCCTACCCACCCCTTTTCATCCCTACTCATCCCTACCCATCCCTTTTCATCCCTACCCATTCTCTACTTATCCCTACCCATCCCTTTTCATCCCTACCCATCCCTTTTCATCCCTACACATCCCTTTTCATCCCTACTCAATGCCTACCCATCCCTTTTCATCCCTACCCATCCCTTTTCATCCCTACTCATCCCTTTTCATCCCTACCCATCCCTTTTTATCCCTACTCATCGCCTACTCATCCCTTTTCATCCCTTCCCATCCCTCTTCATCCCTGCGCATCCCTTTTTATCCCTACTCATCGCCTACTCATCCCTTTTCATCGCCTACCCATCCCTTTTTATCCCTACGCATCCCTTTTTATCCCTACTCATCCCTTTTCATCCCTACTCATCCCTTTTCATCCCTTTTCATCCCTACTCATCGCTTACCCATCCCTTTTCATCCCTACCCATCCCTTTTCATCCCTACTCATCCCTTTTCATCCCTACCCATCCCTTTTCATCCCTATGCATCCCTTTTTATCCCTACTCATCGCCTACTCATCCCTTTTCATCGCCTACCCATCCCTTTTCATCCCTACCCATCCCTTTTCATCCCTACCCATCCCTTTTCATCCCTACCCATCCCTTGTCATCCCTACCCATCACTTTTCATCCTTACCCATCCCTTTTCATCCCTACTCATCCCTTTTCATCCTTACCCATCCCTTTTCATCCCTACTCATCCCTACCCATCCCTTTTCATCCCTTTTCATCCCTACCCATCCCTTTTCATCCCTACCCATCCCTTGTCATCCCTTTTCATCCCTACCCATCACTTTTCATCCTTACCCATCCCTTTTCATCCCTACTCATCCCTTTTCATCCTTACCCATCCCTTTTCATCCCTACTCATCCCTACCCATCCCTTGTCATCCCTTTTCATCCCTACTCATCCCTTTTCATCCCTACCCATCCCTACTCATCGCCTACCCATCCCTTTTCATCCCTACTCATCGCCTACCCATCCCTTTTCATCCCTACCCATCCCTTTTCATCCCTACTCATCCCTTTTCATCCCTGGCATTCTGTACAATGTATAAATGACTCCATATTACCAACTGCACAAAAAGGCGCCTTCCACTATGCTGGCAAAGAGAGTGCGCAGCATTGGTGTGTATGGAGACTGTAAGGCCACATACACACGACCGAGGAACTCGTCAGGGGGAAACACATGGTTTTCCTCGTCGAGTTCCTTGTTAGGCTTGCTTTGCGTACACAAAGACTAAGGGGGTTATTTACGAAAGGCAAATCCACTTTGCACTACAAGTGCAAACTACAAGTGCAAAGTGCAGTCGCTGTAAATCTGAGGGGTAGATCTGAAATGAGGGGAAGCTCTGCTGATTTTATCATCCAAGCTAAAATTCTGTTTTTTACTTTTCTTGCATGTCCCCCTCCGATCTACAGCGACTGCACTTCCAAGTGCACTTTCAGTGCAATTTCAAGTGCACTTGTAGTGCAAAGTGGATTTGCCTTTAGTAAATAACCCCCTAAATCTCGTTGTTCTCAAACCCGGTGACTTCAACACATAGGAGGGCAGAGGAAGTTCCATTCTATTGGCACAACCCTTGGGGCTGCTTTTGCTAATCTCGTGTTACTGTAAAGTTTGGTAAGAGACATTTTCACTTTTCAGTCTGTTACAGCGCGACGAATGTGCTATTTCCATTACAGACGCTACTTTTACAGAAGGTGCGCGGGTTTCTTAGTGTCATGTCCTGTGTGCAGACACACGCTCGAGTTTATCTTCGGAAACCAGCCACCTGCTCGGTATGAATGGGACTCGTCTTCTCCCCCATAAGGCTGTAGGAAATCCGCACTGTGTTTAGCTCTGTGCGGCTCTACCGGTGACTCTGTAGAAATGGTTTTCCTATTATGGGCTCTGTGTGCAGCTCATATGACCTCCAAACACAGCGTCAAAGTGCGTCTAGAGGCAGGATAGGTGAGGTGTGGTTGGGGTGGGGAGGGAACTTCAAAGTGAAGTCTACATGAAAAGCTGGATTAGAGAGACGTGACATGAAAGTTTTCTCTGCCCACCTGATGGAGGATTAGAACCTCAGACAAAATGCGATATGAGAAGGTGGTCCAGAGACAGGCAGATATCCCCATCATGCTCCAAGACCCAACTCCACCTTCCAAAACCCAACTCCACCTTCCAAGACCCAACTCCACCTTCCAAGACCCAACTCCACCTTCCAAGACCCAACTCCACCCTCCGAGACCCAACTCCACCCTCCGAGACACAACTCCACCGTCCAAAACCCAACTCCACCGTCCAAGACCCAACTCCACCTTCCAAAACCCAACTCCACCTTCCAAGACCCAACTCCACCTTCCAAGACCCAACTCCACCTTCCAAGACCCAACTCCACCCTCCGAGACCCAACTCCACCGTCCAAAACCCAACTCCACCGTCCAAGACCCAACTCCACCTTCCAAAACCCAACTCCACCTTTCAAGACCCAACTCCACCTTCTGAGACAAAACTCCACCCTCCGAGACCCAACTCCACCTTCCAAGACCCAACTCCACCCTCCGAGACCCAACTCTACTTTCCAAGACCCAACTCCACCTTCCAAGACCCAACTCCACACTCCGAGAACCAACTCCACCTTCCAAGACCCAACTCCACCCTCCGAGACCCAACTCCACCCTCCGAGACCCAACTCCACCTTCCAAAACCCAACTCCACCTTCCAAGACCCAACTCCACCTTCCAAAACCCAACTCCACCTTCCAAGACCCAACTCCACCTTCCAAGACCCAACTCCACCCTCCGAGACCCAACTCCACCCTCCGAGACCCAACTCCACCTTCCAAAACCCAACTCCACCTTCCAAGACCCAACTCCACCTTCCAAAACCCAACTCCACCTTCTGAGACAAAACTCCACCCTCCGAGACCCAACTGCACCTTCCAAGACCCAACTCCACCTTCCAAGACCCAACTCCACCTTCTGAGACAATACTCCACCTTCTGAGACAATACTCCACCCTCCGAGACCCAACTCCACCTTCCAAGACCCAACTCCACCTTCCAAGACCCAACTCCACCCTCCGAGACCCAACTCCACCTTCCAAGACCCAACTCCACCTTCCAAGACCCAACTCCACCTTCCGAGACCCAACTACACACTCCGAGAACCAACTACACACTCCGAGAACCAACTCCACCTTCCAAGACCCAACTCCACCTTCCAAGACCCAACTCCACCTTCCAAGACCCAACTCCACCCTCCGAGACCCAACTCCACCTTCCAAGACCCAACTCCACCTTCCAAGACCCAACTCCACCTTCCAAGACCCAACTACACACTCCGAGAACCAACTACACACTCCGAGAACCAACTCCACCTTCCAAGACCCAACTCCACCTTCCAAGACCCAACTCCACCTTCCAAGACCCAACTTCACCTTCTGAGACAATACTCCACCTTCTGAGACAATACTCCACCTTCCGAGACCCAACTCCACCTTCCAAGACCCAACTCCACCTTCCAAGACCCAACTCCACCTTCCAAGACCCAAATCCACCTTCCAAGACCCAACTCCACACTCTGAGAACCAACTCCACCTTCCAAGACCCAACTCCACCTTCTGAGACAAAACTCCACCTTCCAAGACCCAACTCCACCTTCCAAGACCCAAATCCACCTTCCAAGACCCAAATCCACCTTCCAAGACCCAAATCCACCTTCCAAGACCCAAATCCACCTTTCCGAGAACCAACTCCACCTTTCCGAGAACCAACTCCACCTTCCGAGAACCAACTCCACCTTCCGAGGACCAACTCCACCTTCCAAAACCCAACTCCACCTTCCAAGACCCAACTCCACCTTCCAAGACCCAATTTCACCTTCTGAGACAAAACTCCACCCTCCGAGACCCAACTCCACCTTCCAAAACCCAACTCCACCTTCCAAAACCCAACTACACCTTCCAAGACCCAACTGCACCTTCCAAGACCCAACTCCACCTTCCAAGACCCAACTCCACCTTCCAAGACCCAACTTCACCTTCTGAGACAATACTCCACCTTCTGAGACAATACTCCACCCTCCGAGACCCAACTCCACCTTCCAAGACCCAACTCCACCTTCCAAGACCCAACTCCACCTTCCAAGACCCAAATCCACCTTCCAAGACCCAACTCCACACTCTGAGAACCAACTCCACCTTCCAAGACCCAACTCCACCTTCTGAGACAAAACTCCACCTTCCAAGACCCAACTCCACCTTCCAAGACCCAAATCCACCTTCCAAGACCCAAATCCACCTTCCAAGACCCAAATCCACCTTTCCGAGAACCAACTCCACCTTCCGAGAACCAACTCCACCTTCCGAGGACCAACTCCACCTTCCAAAACCCAACTCCACCTTCCAAGACCCAACTCCACCTTCCAAGACCCAATTTCACCTTCTGAGACAAAACTCCACCCTCCGAGACCCAACTCCACCTTCCAAAACCCAACTCCACCTTCCAAAACCCAACTACACCTTCCAAGACCCAACTGCACCTTCCAAGACCCAACTCCACCTTCCAAGACCCAACTCCACCTTCTGAGATAATACTCCACCTTCTGAGACAATACTCCACCCTCCGAGACCCAACTCCACCTTCCAAGACCCAACTCCACCTTCCAAGACCCAAATCCACCTTCCAAGACCCAACTCCACACTCCGAGAACCAACTCCACCTTCCAAGACCCAACTCCACCTTCCAAGACCCAACTCCACCTTCCAAGACCCAACTCCACCTTCCAAGACCCAACTCCACCCTCCGAGACCCAACTCCACCTTCCAAGACCCAACTCCACCTTCCAAGACCCAACTCCACCTTCCAAGACCCAACTCCACACTCCGAGAACCAACTCCACCTTCCAAGACCCAACTCCACCTTCCAAGACCCAACTCCACCTTCCAAGACCCAACTCCACACTCCGAGAACCAACTCCACCTTCCGAGACCCAATTCCACACTCCAAGACGAAAATCCACATTTAGAGACCCAACTCCACACTGAACTGACATCTCCTGAAGGGCATCTAGTTATATTTTCCCAGCAGAACTCCCTGTTCCGTCCAACTATTGCAACCAATATCGAACCAAATGATGGTTTCATCTCCTTGCGGAGAGGTTTGTCAGGGTGTACAATAAATAATGAATTGTGGAGTGCTACACTGAGCATGGGGGGGATGGGAGGATTCCAGAAATCAGTACAGTGAGAATTTGTCTGTAGGTCACTCCATTATATGTCCATCATTTGGCCCCTGCGGACGGCCTCTTGGAATGAATGGGTAAATATCACACACTCTCCTACCACAAATCTCCCATGGATTATTACTGATAACCTCATCCTTCCTTTCATCCACAGAGAGCGAGCCCAGGAAGGTGGACCTCATGTCCGTGTCACTGGTGTCAGTGGCTGTGGTGACCGCCATCCTGCTGGTCATCCTGGTGACAACGGTTGTTATGGTGAATCGTCATCATAAGAGGAAGACGAAGAGACTCTCCGAGAAAATGTACGTTCCAGGAACAGGAGCCTTCCCGCTTCTTCTACCATTATATATGGGGGATACAACCAGGGCAGATAGGGGGGGTTTGGGGCTCCCTGTAATGGAGGCAGGGAGGGGCCCTCTGTAATACAATGATGTGCATTGATAGGGGTCCTCTTGGCCGTGTAACCCTCCCCCATCAGCAGATATCAACCATATAGGACAGTCTGACGTCTCCTACTATCCGCGTTAAGTTGTTGTCAGTAATTTTTTTCCTGTTTTTCAGTGAGGAACTTTCTACGTTGTCCAGACAGGCATCAAGGAGAAGACTTTCCACCTCGGCCAGCACAGACACCCGCATGCAGGTGAGGGAAGGACGCCACCTCGTCCTATATTCCTCCTCTATGTTCTGACTTCTTCCTTCTTGAGGAATGATCCAGATATAACGTTCCGGATATAATGATCCAGATAAAACGTTCCGGATATAATGATCTGGGCCAGATTCTCAGCCCGTGTATCTATGTGTCTGATTCCTAGAATCACTTAGGCATAGATACAGGTGAAGATCCGCCAGGTGTAAAACACTTACACTGTCGGATCGTAGATGTAATGACAACGCCGGCCACTAGGTGGCCTTTACGTTGATTTCTCATTTGCCTATGCAAATGAGCCTAATCCGCCGATTCCCGAACGTTTTTACGCCGCCCCGTCGTGGTTAACGTCGTTTTCGTCCGCGTAAGGTTACCCCTGCTAAGATGTGGAGTAACCTTACGAAGTTCCGTCGGATGGCATGTTAAGTATGGCCTCGGGACCGCGTCGTGTTGTGCGTCGTTTGCGTACGTCGATTCTCAATGGGGCTGGGCGTACGTCGTTTACATTGAGAAAATGTGACGTCCTTTGGAGCATGCGCACTGGGATTTCGTCGCGGCCGGCGCATGCGCAGTTCAATCGGCACGGGGGCGCGCTTAATTTAAATACAAGCCGCCCCCTTTGAATTACGCGACCGTACGCCGGGCCATTTACACTACGCCGCCGCAAAACTACGGAGCAAGTGCTTTGGGAATAAAGTACTTGCTCTAGTACGATGCGGCGCCGGAATTCTATGAGAATCTGGCCCACTGGATTTAACGTTCCGGATAAAACGTTCCGGATAAAACGTTCCGTATAAAACGTTTAGGATAAAACGTTCCGGATATAACGTTCCAGATATAACGATCCAGATATAACGTTCCAGATAAAACATTCCGGATATAACGGTCCAGATAAAACGTTCCAGATATAACGTTCCGGATATAACATTCCGGATATAACCGTCCAGATAAAACGTTCTTGATATAATGTTCCGGATAAAACGTTCCGGATAAAACGTTCCGGATAAAATATTCCGGATATAACGTTCCGGATATAACGTTCCGGATATAACGTTCTGGATATAACGTTCCGGATATAATAGTCCAGATATAACGTTCCGGATATAATAGTCCAGATATAACGTTCCGGATATAACGTTCCGGATTTAAAGTTCCGGATATAACGTTCCGGATATAACGTTCCGGATATAACGTTCCGGATATAATAGTCCAGATATAACGTTCTGGATATAACGGTCCAGATATAACGTTACGGATATAACGTTACGGATATAACGTTACGGATATAACGTTCCAGATATAACGTTCCGTTTCTCTTGTGTTTCAGTTGGAGGAAAGTCATTATATGAGGAATCACCCCGACAGTCTGAGGGACCCGAGTATCAGCTCAATCATGGTAAGGATTCTGAGTGGACAATGTCTCCCCCTGGTGGACACAAAGGGAACTGACAGATTTCCTTTATCTCTGTGATGTCAGCACGGTTCTGGGGATAGAATTGTCTTCCAGCCCATTATCAAATTACAGAAATACAAATCCTCCCAAAACAACCCTAACTTACCAGGGACATAATACATACAGTACAGACCAAAAGTTTGGACACACCTTCTCATTCCAAGAGTTTTCTTTATTTCCATGACTATTGTAGAGTCACACTGGAGGCATGAAAACTATGGGCCAGATTCAGGTAGAGTTAGGCTGGCGGATCAATGGATCCGCCAGCCTAACTGTCACTTTAAGCCGGCGGTCTCTGTAACCAGAAAACAAGAAACGCCGGGTTGGAGTTCCGATGCGATCGGCGCAATTGAATTTCGCCATCGCATCGTTACTTCAACTTAAAAATGGCGCCGGGGGCGTTCCCGCTGATTTACGCTGAAAAAATATGTTAATCAGCGGGAGTCGGAAATTCACGATCTTTTTCGGGCGCGACGCAGTGACTTCACGACGTTTCCGGAAGCGATACGCGGCGTAAAGATAAAGCAGCCCCCTAGTGGAATATCCTATGTGAAGTATAGGCGTCGTCATCGCGTCGGAAAAAAAAATATCGCGTCGTTTGCGTAAAACTTTCATGAATGGGGATGTGACGTCATTGACGTTCACTGACAGAATTTGGAGCATGTGCACTGGGATGCATTGACACTCGACGCATGCGCAGTACGTTCGCCGCGGGATCGCGCTTAGTTTTAATAATACACGCCCCGTACCCGCCCAATTTGAATTCCGCCGGCTCATTTGCGATGCGCTGCCGCAACTTTAGGAGCAAGTGCTTCATGAATAACAGCACTTGCTCCTAAAATTTCGGCGGAGTAACGTAAATGAGAAAAGTTACTCCAAAATAAAGATTCCCCCATCTACCTGAATCTGGCCCTATGAAGTCACACATGTGGAATTCTATACATAACACCTGAAAATCTCTCACATTCTCGGTCCTTTTGCTTTGCACTCTCGGCATTCTCTTGTCACCTGAAATGCTCTTCCAACAGTCTTGAAGGAGTTCCCAGAGATGCTCGGCACTTGTTGGCCCTTTTGCCTTCACTCTGCGGTCCAGCTCACCCCAAACCATCTAGATTGGGTTCAGGTCCGGTGACTGAGGAGGCCAGGTCATCTGGCGCAGCACCCCACCACTCTCCTTCTTGGTCAAATAGCCCTTCCCCCGCCTGGAGGTGTGTTTGGGGTCATTGTCCTGCAAAGCGGATGGAATAGCATGCCGCTGCAAGATGCTGTGGTAGCCATGCTGGTAGCCCAACAGTGTCACCAGCAAAGCCCCCCCACATCATCACACCTCCTCCTCCACCATGCTTCACGGTGGGAACCAGGCATGTAGAGTCCATCCGTTCACCTTTTCTGCGTCGCACAAAGACACGGTGGTTGGAACTAAAGATCTCGGACTCATCAGACCAAAGCACAGATTTCCACTGGTCTAATGTCCATCCCTTGTGTTCTTTACCCCAAACAAGTCTCTTGTGCTTGTTGCCTTTCTTTAGCAGATATTCTACCATGAAGGCCGGATTCACACCGGAGTCTCCTCTTATCAGTTCTTCTAGAGACGTGTCTGCTGCACAAGGACCGAGAATATGACAGATTATCAGGTGTTATGTATAGAATTCCACATGTGTGACTTCATAGTTTTCATGCCTCCAGTGTGACTCTACAATTCTCATAGTCATGGAAATAAAGAAAACTCTTGGAATGAGAAGGTGTGTCCAAACTTTTGGTCTGTACTGTATATTATATAGACTATAGGAGACAATGAACTATAGGGGGTGATTATATGGACTACAGAGGATGACTGTGTGGACTATAAGGGGTGACTGTATGAACTGTAGGGGGTGACTGTATGAACTGTAGGGGGTGACTATATGAACTGTAGGGGGTGACTGTATGGACTATAGGGGGTGACTGTATGGACTATAGGGGGTGACTGTATGAACTGTAGGGGGTGACTGTATGAACTGTAGGGGGTGACTATATGAACTGTAGGGGGTGACTGTATGGACTATAGGGGGTGACTGTATGAACTGTAGGGGGTGACTGTATGGACTATAGGGGGTGACTGTATGGACTATAGGGGGTGACTGTATGGACTGTAGGGGGTGACTGTATGGACTATAGGGGCGGACTGTATGGACTATAGGGGGTGACTGTATGGACTATAGGGGCGGACTGTATGAACTGTAGGGGGTGACTATATGAACTGTAGGGGGTGACTGTATGGACTATAGGGGGTGACTGTATGGACTATAGGGGGTGACTGTATGGACTGTAGGGGGTGACTGTATGGACTATAGGGGCGGACTGTATGGACTATAGGGGGTGACTGTATGAACTGTAGGGGGTGACTATATGAACTGTAGGGGGTGACTGTATGGACTATAGGGGGTGACTGTATGGACTATAGGGGGTTATGGTATGGGCTGTAGGGGACAACTGTCAGGGTGATTGGAAATGTTACAGTGAGGGGATTGCTGGACTCCACCTGTAGTTCCCCCGGAAATCTCACTGGTAGAAAGTCTCTGTTGATTATTCTATTTGTTATTTTCCTCTTCTGACAGGGAGAAGAGATGGACCGACGCAGTTACTCCACCTTGACCACCGTGCGGGAGACAGAGACCCAGACGGAGCTCCTTTCCACAGTCCCGGATGAGGAAGGGAAGGAGGACAGCGAGGGAGAGCAGGAGGAGGAGATGGATAGGAAAGATCTGGAGCAGAGCGAGCGAGGCAGCACTGAGGTCATAGAAAACCAGCCCTTCATCAAACAGGGAATGATGCATTTCTATCAGGAGAATGGGACCTTACGTGCCAAGCCAAGTACCAATGGGATCTACATCAATGGCAGAGGGCACCTGGTATAACTGGACCTTCCAGACTGAACATCAATGACATGAGGCAACTGACTGGACCACCCACACTGGGCATCAATGGTATGGGGCACCGGGTACAACCAGACCATATAAATGGACCACCCATGCTGAACATCAATGGTATGGGGCACCGGGTACAACCAGACCATATAAATGGACCACCCATGCTGAACATCAATGGTATGGGGCACCGGGTACAACCAGACCATATAAATGGACCACCCATGCTGAACATCAATGGTATGGGGCACCGGGTACAACCAGACCATATAAATGGACCACTCAGGCTGAACATCAATGGTATGGGACAACTGGTATAACTGGATTATATAAATGGACCGCCCACACTGAACATCAATGATATGGGGCACCCAGTATAACTGGACCACCCAGACTGTATGGGAGAAGGACTTGGAACTATAACTGAAGACACTCTCACTCCTTCCACACGGATGCCCCTCATAGTGCCGCCATCTACTGGTCACACAGAAGCTACAGTGGCCTTTCTTGTTACCCCAGCCCTGGACTGCACTCAGTATTACTCTGGTTACATTGCTGGTATGATGGAGATTATATGCCTTTATAATGGACGTGACCGCCCTGGGACTGACTGGGACACGCCGACATGTCTGGATTTTTGCAGATCTTGGGGTGTGAACCCAGATGAAAGGAGCCTCTCCACTCTCAGCCTTCAGTCTGTGGACCCTTTTATACCTGTCTGCAGGATATCTCACCTTGTGCCTGCCAGCTCTAGCCATAGGCTGAACATACTGCCAAATGGGAGCCGCCCCGTGACATGGACCTCTGATGTAAAATATGACATGGACCTCTGATGTAAAATATGACATGGACCTCTGATGTAAAATATGACATGGACCTCTGATGTAAAATAAGACATGGACCTCTGATGTTCACCACGTCGTGGACCTCTGATGTTCACCACGTCGTGGACCTCTGATGTTCACCATGTCGTGGACCTCTGATGTTCACCATGTCGTGGACCTCTGATGTTCACCATGTCGTGGACCTCTGATGTTCACCACGAAGTGGACCTCTGATGTTCACCACGATGTGGACCTCTGATGTTCACCACGATGTGGACCTCTGATGTTCACCACGACGTGGACCTCTGATGTTCACCATGTCGTGGACCTCTGATGTTCACCATGTCGTGGACCTCTGATGTTCACCATGTCGTGGACCTCTGATGTTCACCACGAAGTGGACCTCTGATGTTCACCACGATGTGGACCTCTGATGTTCACCACGACGTGGACCTCTGATGTTCACCACGACGTGGACCTCTGATGTTCACCACGTCGTGGACCTCTGATGTTCACCACGTCGTGGACCTCTGATGTTCACCACGTCGTGGACCTCTGATGTTCACCACGACGTGGACCTCTGATGTTCACCACGTCGTGGACCTCTGATGTTCACCACGAAGTGGACCTCTGATGTTCACCACGACGTGGACCTCTGATGTTCACCACGACGTGGACCTCTAATGTTCACCACGACGTGGACCTCTGATGTTCACCACGACGTGGACCTCTGATGTTCACCACGACGTGGACCTCTGATGTTCACCAAGTCTTGGACCTCTGATGTTCACCACGTCGTGGACCTCTGATGTTCACCACGAAGTGGACCTCTGATGTTCACCACGACGTGGACCTCTGATGTTCACCACGTCGTGGACCTCTGATGTTCACCACGAAGTGGACCTCTGATGTTCACCACGAAGTGGACCTCTGATGTTCACCACGATGTGGACGTCTGATGTTCACCACGACGTGGACCTCTGATGTTCACCACGACGTGGACCTCTGATGTTCACCACGACGTGGACCTCTGATGTTCACCACGACGTGGACCTTTGATGTATAATATGACATGGACCTCTTCTGTACAATATATCTCTGGTCTTGACCCCAGTTGTGGGTTTTTAAGGGGAGACTCTTCCACCCAATGAAGGGGCTCCCTAGGCGAATTTAGCAGAGGGGTCCCTTAGCACATAAAAAGGGTTCCAGACAGAACTTCATTTTGTTGTGAAGAGTGTAGGAAGGGTTAGAACCTCTATTTAGTATTTATTGCTGTTTGTGACCCCATACAAATTAAAATCTCCCCAAAATGGGTGAAAAGCCCCCCTCCCTCAGTTGGCCACCAGAACATTGGAAGATTTCCTCTCTAATGCTGTTCTGGTGACATTGTTATGTTCCCCCTTACTGGAAGAGACAGGAAGTGAGTCTATTTCTCCTTGATGGGGACACAGACAGTAATATGAAGCTGACAGAGGTGTTAACCCTTCCACATTCAGGCTAGATTTACACTTTAATGGGTAATCTGAGCCCCTCTTGGCCATGGTTGTTAGAAATGGTGGTGCCATAGATACCCAGATGAACAGGGTGTCACCATTGTTATCCAATGGTCTGTGTTCCCATTGGATGATCTCAGAGAAGGGCCAGCTAAGGCTTGTAAATTGCTGAAAGGTCCCCTTTGTAAGTAAGTGAAAAGTTGAACCCTTTCCTGTAGAATCGTATTAATAATATTTGTTCTGTGTAATGTAGTCTGTCCAATAAGAAGCCTCTCTAGGCAACGTTCCTCCCCCGAGCACCAAATATCGTATCTGCCGGTGCCACACTCCAAGGAAAGTGAAGATGGGTCAGATGAGTGCTGCTCAGAAGAGGACAGATTGTGAAAAAGTGGGCTGGGGGGGGGGGCCTCAGATTTTCTGCCTGCTGGCCCATCATTGACCTGCCGTGGAAATGCAGCAAGGCAGAGGGGTGATGAAAGGGTTAACTTTAATACTCCCACTTCTGGTTGCTATGGGAGACGGCACTTTACACATCATCCTTACTATGTGTGGGGATTGAGTCACAAAGCTTGTGTTCCTCTGGGGCCCCATTAGGGTGGACTGACCTATATCTTGTACATAATTCTGTAAATAAAGTTTCAGCTTGTTTTCTATGGAAAAGTTGGCAGCCAGGAAATTGTATTTATGTGGAATGTATATATTTTATACTTGTATTTATATCGGGGTTCCGAGGATTGCACCCCCATCCCTGCGCAAATTCCTGTACAAAACTGATTGTTACTTGAAGCTGATTGTTTGTAAATGAGAAATAAGGGGGATGTCAAATATCCTGAGTACGTGTCTGTCATTTCCTCGCATATGGCGCCATAACCTGACCATCCAAAACATACAGAGAGCAGAAAGGGGGAGGAGGGTCATATGGGGTGCAGAAAGGGGGAGGAGGGGCATACAGGGTGCAGAAAGGGGGAGGGGCATACAGAGAGGAGAAAGGGGGAGGAGGGTCATACAGAGAGCAGAAAGGGGGAGGAGGGTCATACAGAGAGCAGAAAGGAGGAGGAGGGTCATACAGAGAGCAGAAAGGAGGAAGAGGGTCATACAGAGAGCAGAAAGGAGGAGGAGGGGCATACAGAGAGCAGAAAGGAGGAGGAGGGGCATACAGAGAGCAGAAAGGAGGAGGAGGGTCATACAGAGAGCAGAAAGGGGGAGGAGGGTCATACAGAGAGCAGAAAGGAGGAGGAGGGACATACAGAGAGCAGAAAGGAGGAGGAGGGTCATACAGAGAGCAGAAAGGGGGAGGAGGGTCATACAGGGTTCAGAAAGGGGGAGGAGGGTCATACAGAGAGCAGAAAGGAGGAGGAGGGGCATACAGGGTGCAGAAAGGGGGAGGAGGGGCATACAGGGTGCAGAAAGGGGAAGGAGGGGCATAAAGGGGGAGGAGGGGCATACAGGGTGCAGAAAGGGGGAGGAGGGGCATACAGGGTGCAAAAAGGGGGAGGAGAGGCATACGGGGTGCAGAAAGGGGAGGAGGGTCATACAGAGTGCAGAAAGGGGGAGGAGGGTCATACGGGGTGCAGAAAGGGGGAGGAGGGTCATATATGGTGCAAAGAGGGGGAGGAGGGTCATGCAGAGTGCAGAAAGGGGGAGGAGGGTCATACGGGGTGCAGAAAGGGGGAGGAGGGTCATACATGGTGCAGAAAGGGGGAGGAGGGTCATGCAGAGTGCAGAAAGGGGGAGGAGGGTCATACGGGTGCAGAAAGGGGGAGGAGGGTCATACAGGGTGCAGAAAGGGGGGAGGGGCATATGGGGTGCAGAAAGGGGGAGGAGGGTCATATGGGGTGGAGAAAGGGGGAGGAGGGTCATACAGGGTGCAGAAAGGGGGAGGAGGGACATACAGGGTGCAAAAAGGGGGAGGAGGGGCATACAGGGTGCAGAAAGGGGGAGGAGGGTCATACAGGGTGCAGAAAGAAGGAGGAGGGTCATACAGAGAGCAGAAAGGAGGAAGAGGGTCATACAGAGAGCAGAAAGGAGGAGGAGGGGCATACAGAGAGCAGAAAGGAGGAGGAGGGGCATACAGAGAGCAGAAAGGGGGAGGAGGGTCATACAGAGAGCAGAAAGAAGGAGGAGGGTCATACAGAGAGCAGAAAGGAGGAAGAGGGTCATACAGAGAGCAGAAAGGAGGAGGAGGGGCATACAGAGAGCAGAAAGGAGGAGGAGGGGCATACAGAGAGCAGAAAGGAGGAGGAGGGTCATACAGAGAGCAGAAAGGGGGAGGAGGGTCATACAGAGAGCAGAAAGGAGGAGGAGGGGCATACAGAGAGCAGAAAGGAGGAGGAGGGTCATACAGAGAGCAGAAAGGGGGAGGAGGGTCATACAGGGTTCAGAAAGGGGGAGGAGGGTCATACAGAGAGCAGAAAGGAGGAGGAGGGGCATACAGGGTGCAGAAAGGGGGAGGAGGGGCATACAGGGTGCAGAAAGGGGAAGGAGGGGCATAAAGGGGGAGGAGGGGCATACAGGGTGCAGAAAGGGGGAGGAGGGGCATACAGGGTGCAAAAAGGGGGAGGAGAGGCATACGGGGTGCAGAAAGGGGAGGAGGGTCATACAGAGTGCAGAAAGGGGGAGGAGGGTCATACGGGGTGCAGAAAGGGGGAGGAGGGTCATACATGGTGCAGAAAGGGGGAGGAGGGTCATACGGGGTGCAGAAAGGGGGAGGAGGGTCATACAGGGTGCAGAAAGGGGGAGGAGGGTCATACGGGGTGCAGAAAGGGGGAGGAGGGTCATACATGGTGCAGAAAGGGGGAGGAGGGTCATGCAGAGTGCAGAAAGGGGGAGGAGGGTCATACGGGGTGCAGAAAGGGGGAGGAGGGTCATACATGGTGCAGAAAGGGGGAGGAGGGTCATGCAGAGTGCAGAAAGGGGGAGGAGGGTCATACGGGGTGCAGAAAGGGGGAGGAGGGTCATACATGGTGCAGAAAGGGGGAGGAGGGTCATGCAGAGTGCAGAAAGGGGGAGGAGGGTCATACGGGGTGCAGAAAGGGGGAGGAGGGTCATACATGGTGCAGAAAGGGGGAGGAGGGTCATGCAGAGTGCAGAAAGGGGGAGGAGGGTCATACGGGTGCAGAAAGGGGGAGGAGGGTCATACAGAGTGCAGAAAGGGGGAGGAGGGTCATACGGGGTGCAGAAAGGGGGAGGAGGGTCATACATGGTGCAGAAAGGGGGAGGAGGGTCATACGGGGTGCAGAAAGGGGGAGGAGGGTCATACAGGGTGCAGAAAGGGGGAGGAGGGTCATACGGGGTGCAGAAAGGGGGAGGAGGGTCATACATGGTGCAGAAAGGGGGAGGAGGGTCATGCAGAGTGCAGAAAGGGGGAGGAGGGTCATACGGGTGCAGAAAGGGGGAGGAGGGTCATACAGGGTGCAGAAAGGGGGAGGGGCATATGGGGTGCAGAAAGGGGGAGGAGGGTCATATGGGGTGGAGAAAGGGGGAGGAGGGTCATACAGGGTGCAGAAAGGGGGAGGAGGGTCATGCAGGGTGCAAAAAGGGGGAGGAGGGGCATACAGGGTGCAGAAAGGGGGAGGAGGGTCATACAGGGTGCAGAAAGGGGGAGGAGGGACATACAGGGTGCAAAAGGGGGAGGAGGGGCATACAGGGTGCAGAAAGGGGGAGGAGGGTCATACAGGGTGCAGAAAGAGGGAGGAGGGTCATACAGGGTGCAGAAAGGGGGAGGAGGGTCATACAGGGTGCAGAAAGGAGGAGGAGGGGCATACAGGGTGCAGAAAGGAGGAGGAGGGGCATACAGGGTGCAGAAAGGAGGAGGAGGGGCATACAGGGTGCAGAAAGGAGGAGGAGGGGCATACAGGGTGCAGAAAGGAGGAGGGGTATACAGCGTGCAGAAAGGGGGAGGAGGGTCATACAGGGTGCAGAAAGGGGGAGGAGAGGCAGAAAGGGTGCAGAAAGGGGGAGGAGGGGCATACAGGGTGCAGAAAGCAGGAGGAGGGGCATACAAGGTGCAGAAAAGGGGAGGAGGGGCATAAAGGGGGAGGAGGGGCATACAAGGTGCAGAAAAGGGGAGGAGGGTAATACAGGGTGCAGAAAGGGGGAGGAGGGTCATACAGGGTGCAGAAAGAGGGAGGAGGGTCATACAGGGTGCAGAAAGGGGGAGGAGGGTCATACAGGGTGCAGAAAGGAGGAGGAGGGGCATACAGGGTGCAGAAAGGAGGAGGAGGGGCATACAGGGTGCAGAAAGGAGGAGGGGTATACAGAGTGCAGAAAGGGGGAGGAGGGTCATACAGGGTGCAGAAAGGGGGAGGAGGGGCATACAGGGTGCAGAAAGGGGGAGGAGGGGCATACAGGGTGCAGAAAGCAGGAGGAGGGGCATACAAGGTGCAGAAAAGGGGAGGAGGGGCATAAAGGGGGAGGAGGGGCATACAAGGTGCAGAAAAGGGGAGGAGGGTAATACAGGGTGCAGAAAGGGGGGGAGGGTCATACAGGGTGCATAAAGGGGGAGGAGGGTAATACAGGGTGCAGAAAGGGGGAGGAGGGGCATACAGGGTGCATAAAGGGGCAGGAGGGTCATACAGAGTGCAGAAAGGGGGAGGATGGGCATAAAGGGGGAGAAGGGGCATACAAGGTGCAGAAAAGGGGAGGAGGGTAATACAGGGTGCAGAAAGGGGGAGGAGGGTCATACATGGTGCATAAAGGGGGAGGGGTATACAGAGTGCAGAAAGGGGGAGGAGGGTCATACAGGGTGCAGAAATGAGGAGGGGTATAAAGAGTGCAGAAAGGAGGAGCAGGGTCATACAGGGTGCAGAAAGAGGGAGGAGGGTCATACAGGGTGCAGAAAGGGGGAGGAGGGGCATACAAGGTGCAGAAAAGGGGAGGAGGGTAATACAGGGTGCAGAAAGGGGGAGGAGGGGCATACAGGGTGCAGAAAGGGGGAGGAGGGGCATACAGGGTGCAGAAAGGGGGAGGAGGGTCATACAGGGTGCAGAAAGGAGGAGGAGGGGCATACAGGGTGCAGAAAGGAGGAGGAGGGGCATACAGGGTGCAGAAAGGAGGAGGAGGGGCATACAGGGTGCAGAAAGGAGGAGGGGTATACAGAGTGCAGAAAGGGGGAGGAGGGTCATACAGGGTGCAGAAAGGGGGAGGAGAGGCAGAAAGGGTGCAGAAAGGGGGAGGAGGGGCATACAGGGTGCAGAAAGCAGGAGGAGGGGCATACAAGGTGCAGAAAAGGGGAGGAGGGGCATAAAGGGGGAGGAGGGGCATACAAGGTGCAGAAAAGGGGAGGAGGGTAATACAGGGTGCAGAAAGGGGGAGGAGGGTCATACAGGGTGCAGAAAGAGGGAGGAGGGTCATACAGGGTGCAGAAAGGGGGAGGAGGGTCATACAGGGTGCAGAAAGGAGGAGGAGGGGCATACAGGGTGCAGAAAGGAGGAGGAGGGGCATACAGGGTGCAGAAAGGAGGAGGGGTATACAGAGTGCAGAAAGGGGGAGGAGGGTCATACAGGGTGCAGAAAGGGGGAGGAGGGGCATACAGGGTGCAGAAAGGGGGAGGAGGGGCATACAGGGTGCAGAAAGCAGGAGGAGGGGCATACAAGGTGCAGAAAAGGGGAGGAGGGGCATAAAGGGGGAGGAGGGGCATACAAGGTGCAGAAAAGGGGAGGAGGGTAATACAGGGTGCAGAAAGGGGGGGAGGGTCATACAGGGTGCATAAAGGGGGAGGAGGGTAATACAGGGTGCAGAAAGGGGGAGGAGGGGCATACAGGGTGCATAAAGGGGCAGGAGGGTCATACAGAGTGCAGAAAGGGGGAGGATGGGCATAAAGGGGGAGAAGGGGCATACAAGGTGCAGAAAAGGGGAGGAGGGTAATACAGGGTGCAGAAAGGGGGAGGAGGGTCATACATGGTGCATAAAGGGGGAGGGGTATACAGAGTGCAGAAAGGGGAGGAGGGTCATACAGGGTGCAGAAATGAGGAGGGGTATAAAGAGTGCAGAAAGGAGGAGCAGGGTCATACAGGGTGCAGAAAGAGGGAGGAGGGTCATACAGGGTGCAGAAAGGGGGAGGAGGGGCATACAAGGTGCAGAAAAGGGGAGGAGGGTAATACAGGGTGCAGAAAGGGGGAGGAGGGGCATACAGGGTGCAGAAAGGGGGAGGAGGGGCATACAGGGTGCAGAAAGGGGGAGGAGGGTCATACAGGGTGCAGAAAGGAGGAGGAGGGGCATACAGGGTGCAGAAAGGGGGAGGAGGGGCATACAGGGTGCAGAAAGGGGGAGGAGGGTCATACAGGGTGCAGAAAGGAGGAGGAGGGGCATACAGGGTGCAGAAAGGAGGAGGGGTATACAGAGTGCAGAAAGGAGGAGCAGGGTCATACAGGGTGCAGAAAGGGGGAGGAGGGGCATATAGGGTGCAGAAAGGGGGAGGAGGGTCATACAGGGTGCAGAAAGGGGGAGGAGGGGCATACAGGGTGCAGAAAGGGGGAGGAGGGGCATACAGGGTGCAGAAAGGAGGAGGGGCATACAGGGTGCAGAAAGGGGGAGGAGGGGCATACAGGGTGCAGAAAGGAGGAGGGGCATACAGAGAGCAGAAAGGGGGAGGAGGGGCATACAGGGTGCAGAAAGGGGGAGGAGGGGCATACAGGGCGCAGAAAGATGAGGGGGCAGAATGGAGTAAGAGGGGCATATTGGGGGCACAGCTGAGAAGGTCACACCAGAAGAGGGGGAGCATACTGGCAGCAGAGTGGGACAAAAATACTAGATGAAGAAGGGAAAAAACAAGAGGAGGATCAGAAATGGGGAGGAGCATAATGGGTGCAGAGAGGGGGAGGAGAGGCTGTCCTGGTCCTGAATTGCAACCATAAAGATAGGCTCCGCCCACAGATCTTACTTTACATGTTTCTAAACTAAAATGAACCCTCACCCCATGCACCTTCCATCAGGGAGAATTTGGGTTGCAGTAGTTATAGATGAAGAAAGTCTGACAGGTCGAGCAGCAGCCGACTTCCATAGGACAAGGACCACCCTTGGAATACATTCTAATGCCGCGTCTCAAGCCTGCCTTGCCTGCACACGATCGTGAAAAAATGCTCAAGCAAAGCGCCGTGACGCACAACACGTACAACGGCACTATAAAGGGGAAATTCGAATGGCGCCCCCCTTTGGGCTGATTATGCAAATGTTTCTTCTCATAACTTGCTTCTGAGCATGCGCTTTTTTCCCCCGACGTTGAAGCGTACACGACGTGAAAAACGATGAGACAAAATAGAGCAGGTTCTAAATTTTTAACAGACATTTTTTTCATTGAGAAAATGCTCTGGAGCCCACACACACACACGATCGTTTTTCACAACCAATTAAAAAAAATTGCATTTTTCTCGTCATGAAAAACGGTCGTGTGTAACCCTAATGCCAACCCTAACCCTATCCCCAATCCTAACCCTAACCCTAACCCTAATGTCAACCCTAACGCTATCCCTAATGTCAACCGTAATCCTAACCCTAATGCCAACCATAATCCTAATGCCAACCATAATCCTAATGCCAACCCTAACCCTAACCCTAATGCCAACCCTAACCCTAATGCCAACCCTAACCCCAAACCCTAATTCCAACCCTAACCTCAATGCCAACCCTAATCCTAATGCCAACCCTAACCCCAAACCCTAATTCCAACCCTAACCTCAATGCCAACCCTAATCCTAACCCTGATGCCAACCCTAAGCCTAATGCCAACCATAATCCTAATGCCAACCCTAACCCTAACCCTAATGCCAACCCTAACCCTAATGCCAACCCTAACCCCAAACCCTAATTCCAACCCTAACCTCAATGCCAACCCTAATCCTAATGCCAACCCTAACCCCAAACCCTAATTCCAACCCTAACCTCAATGCCAACCCTAATCCTAACCCTGATGCCAACCCTAAGCCTAATGCCAACCATAATCCTAATGCCAACCCTAACCCTAACCCTAATGCCAACCCTAACCCTAATGCCAACCCTAACCCCAAACCCTAATTCCAACCCTAACCTCAATGCCAACCCTAATCCTAATGCCAACCCTAACCCCAAACCCTAATTCCAACCCTAACCTCAATGCCAACCCTAATCCTAACCCTGATGCCAACCCTAAGCCTAATGCCAACCATAATCCTAATGCCAACCCTAACCCTAACCCTAACCCTAATGCCAACCCTAACCCTAATGCCAACCCTAACCCCAAACCCTAATTCCAACCCTAACCTTAATGCCAACCCTAATCCTAACCCTGATGCCAACCATAATCCTAATCCTAATGCCAACCCTAACCCTAATCCTATCCCCAAACCTAACCCTAATCCTAACCCTGATGCCAACCCTAACCCTAATGCCAACCATAATCCTAATCCTAATGCCAACCCTAACCCTAATCCTATCCCCAATCCTAACCCTAATCCTAAACCCTAATGCCAACCCTAACCCTAATGCCAACCCTAATTCTAACCCAAATGCCAACCCTAACCCTAATGCCAACGCTAATCCTAACCCTAATGCCAACTCTAACCCTAATGCCAACCCTAATGCCAACCATAATCCTAACCCTAATGCCAACCCTAACCCTAATCCTAACCCTAATCCTAATTCTAATGCCAACCCTAACCCTAATGCCAACCATAATCCTAACCCTAATCCTAACCCTAATGCCAACCCTAACCCTAATCCTATCCCCAATCCTAACCCTAACCCCAACCCTAATCCTAACCCTAATCCTAACCCTAATGTCAACCCTAACCCTAATCCTATCCCCAATCCTAACCCTAATGCCAACTCTAATCCTAACCCCTAATGCCAACCCTAACCCTAATCCTAACCCTAATGCCAACCCTAACCCTAATGCCAACTCTAATCCTAACCCCTAATGCCAACCCTAACCCTAATCCTAACCCTAATGCCAACCCTAACCCTATCCCCAATCCTAACCCTAATGCCAACCCTAACCCCTAATGCCAACCCTAATCCTAAACCCTAATGCCAACCCTAACCCTAAACCCTAATGCCAACCCTAACCCTAATGCCAACCATAATCCTAACCCTAATGCCAACCCTAACCCTAATGCCAACCATTATCCTAACCCTAATGCCAACCCTAACCCTAACCCTAATGCCAACCCTAACCCTAATCCTAACCCCAATCCTAACCCTAATGCCAACCCTAATCCTAATGCCAACCCTAACCCTACTGCCAAACATCACCCTAAGCCCTAATGCCAACCCTATCCCCAATCCTAACCCTATACCTAACCCTAATGCCAACCCTAACCCTAATGCCAACCATAATCCTAACCCTAATGCCAACCCTAACCCTACCCCTAATGCCAACCCTAATCCTAACCCTAATACCAACCCTAATCCTAAACCCTAATGCCAACCCTAATCCTAACCCTAATGCCAACCCTAACCCCAATGCCAACCCTAACCCTAATGCCAACCATAATCCTAAACCCTAATGCCAACCCTAACCCTAATGCCAACCCTAACCCTAATGCCAACCCTAATCCTAATGTCAACCCTAACCCTAATCCTAAACCATAATGCCAACCCTAACCATAATCCTAAACCCTAATGCCAACCATAACCCTAACCCTAATCCTAACCCTAATGCCAACCCTAACCCTAATCCTAACCCTAACCCTGACAATGGTCCCAAAAATGTGTCAAAGGTGTCCGCCATAATGTCGCAGTACTGAAAAAAAAAACGCTGATCGCCGCCATTACTAGTAAAAAAACAATTAATAAAAATGCCATAAAACTATCCCCTTTTTTGTAAACGCTATAAAACCAATCGATAAACACTTATTGGGATTTTTTTTACCAATGATATGTAGAAGAATACGTATCGGCCTAAACTGAGGAATTTTTTTTTATATATATATATTTGGGGGATATTTATTGTAGCAAAAAATAAAAAATATTGCATTTTTTTCAAAATTGTCGCTCTATTTTTGTTTATAGCGCAAAAAATAAAAATCGCCGAGGTGATCAAATACCACCAAAAGAAATCTCTATTTGTGGGGAAAAAAGGCGCCAGTTTTGTTTGGGAGCCGCGCGGCACGACCGCGCGATTGTCAGTTAAAGCGACGCAGTGCCGAATCACAAAAAGGTGCTCCGGTCATTGGGCAGCAATATGGTCCGGGGCTGAAGTGGTTAAAAAACATTTTTTCTAGAAATATCCTCAATTAAAGGCGCCTCGGGAGCCGTACAACTACCAGAAGCCTCCCCACTGCCACCAATGATGCCAAATGTTGTCAGAGTTGTGTCTTTATTTGTCCGGTTGCCGTTGGTTACCTCGGATCCTGGAGTCTGTGAGAAGACATTGGGGGGTTATTTACGAAAGGAAAATCCACTTTGCACTACAGAAAAGTTCCAGTGGAAGAAGTTCAGTCGCTGGAGATCTGAGGGGAAGATCTGAAATGAGGGGAAGCTCTGCTGATTTTATCATCCAATCATGTGGAAGCTAAAATGTCCCCTTCTGATCTCCAGCGACTGAACTTGTAGTGGATTTGCCTTTCGTAAATAACCCCCAATGTCCCGGAAAACTCTAAGCTCCGAGGGGGCAGGGCTGAAGACATCATGGGGCCGATCACTCTGCAGGGGAAATTGGGGAACAAGGAAAGGTTGGAATATCAGGGAAGTGGCTGAAGCTGACCAAAAAACATTCCCACCTAAAATTGGAAAATCTCGGGACTGACAGACAAAAACGTCATTGTGAGATAAAAAGGATTATTTATACTCCGGGTTCCCCAAGAGGTATCTGCTGAGGGAGTATTTTCCTCTACTAGTTTCGCACTACAGACTCGGCTTCCTCAGGAGGAGAATCTCAGACAAATATGAAGGAAGGCAGAAGATTGGGAGAGGAAAATATAAACAAATAACGGAGTAAAAACAAAACAAAGGGGGATTGGACTTGGTAAGAGACTGTTCCCCAGAGCTGACACTTCACTGTACAATAAGGTGACCAGATTATAAGATCCGGGGACAGTAATGGCGGCAATCAGCGACTCTCTGCCTGTCAAGTCTCAAGCCTCGTACACACGATCGGATTCTCCGACAGGAAAAGAGCGATGGCGGGACGTTGTCGGATAATACAACCCTTTTTATGGTCCGTCAGACAATTGTCTGAATTTCCGACAACAAATGTTGGATAGCATGCTTTAAAATTTTCCGACAACAAATGCGTGGTGTCGAATTATCCGATCGTGTGTACACAAGTCCGTCGGAAAAAAATCCAAAGAACAAACACGCATGCTTAGAAGCAATGCTCATTATAACACAACATTAGCATAAGTTGCCCAAACGGTGGCGCTAAAGAGCTGAAAAAACACGCCGTTTCGTATTTGATGGCCGACAATTCTTTGCCGTTTGTATGCGATACAAGTTCATGGCCAACGCCCTTCTGATGGAAATGCGATCGTGTGTATGAGGCTTTACTCTCCGGGCCCCTGGCTACTACTTGGGTGGGGATCGGAGGAAGATCGTTCCGCCAGGGAAGGCAAGGAGATAACCAGGCAGGCGGCTGGCCGGGACGTGAGCCAAGGCAGAAGAAGATGTGGGTGGAGCTGGGTGGGCACCCGAAACTGAAGAAATATTCCCTCCGATCCGACCAGCACATGACCATCAGAGAGGGGCACAGATAATGGGAAAATTACACCCCCATAGCTAGTAGGAGCAGCGGAGCGGGGGAGGGGGGGGGTGTAAATCTGATTCTGCACAGTCTTTGAAATTGCCAGGCCCCTGTTCAAATCCAATCCGGGGACAAAGCCGGGGACAGACTTGGTCTGGGGACAGTGTCCTCATTGCGGGGACTGTCCCCAGAAACCGGGGATGTCTGGTCACCCTACTGTACAAGGAATACCCAATCAGATGTGAGGAAAATAAAATAAAAGCAGATTTGTTTGAACATGATTGGATGACGGAAGTCAGCAGAGCTTCACCACCTTCACTAAGCTCTCCCCTTGGAGAGTGAGGACCCCAGTAGGTGGAGCACCACTATGATCACATAGGAGGACCTTGGACTATATTGGATAACTCCCTGCAGAAGAGGATTCCGGCACTTGAAGGCACTCGGGTTTCGTGGTTCATAGTGACGGGTTTCGAACATGTTTCAGTTACTGGGAGATGAAGGGGGAGGTGTTTAGAGACTGTAGAATAGAGGGGGTGGAGTTGCTTACTCCAGGGGCAAATTAAAGACCTCGCTAGCAGGACAACGCTCGTCCACAGGCCAATGAGCAACCTGGAGGCAGGGGTGTCTGCACCACCAGACTGGCTACACAGCGCGGCAGGGGTGTCTGCACCACCAGACTGGCTGCACAGATTTACAACATGGCGGTCGGCATGTATGTCCTTCAGTTGTGTATGTAGCCAATAGAATTTGCCTAAAACTCCAAATCTTTATTTGCCAGTTGGAGGCCGTGATTGGCCGTGTCGATCGTTCTCGTCCACAATGACAGGTGCTCAGGCTAGGAGTGGCTCTGCTCGATCTGTGAACATGTTCTGCGGTTTGGGTGATGCTCTAAACAGGATGTGGTTTTCGCGACACTTGCTTGCGCTTCCTCTAAACCTTCGATCAGAACATTCAGAGCAGAAATGGTGCAGGAGGAGTTAGTGCAACGCTCTTCACGTCAAGGCTGGTAATCATTTCTGTAACACAACTGCTTCCTCTACCCGACCACTTCCTTTACACATCGAATTTCTCTTCTAATCTGCACAACGTCGGTGGGGAGCGCCGAGCCACGGCTGGAAGGTATGGGCCGCTCCTGGTGGGCTTGGTGACTCCATCGCCCAACGTCAACGGGCCGCAAATCTGAAGTCTGCCGCCATGTCCCGAGCCATGAAGGCCAAGCAGAAGGTGAAGAAGAAGATCGTGAAGGACAAAGTCTTTGGGTGCGATTTGGTGGAGCATCTCCAACTCTCAGGCCAAGAAGGTAAGTGACTCATGTGTGATAGAAAGGACGAGGAAGACTGAGGATGAGGAAGACTGAGGATGAGGAAGATTGAGGATGATGACTGAGGATGAGGAAGACTGAGGATGATGACTGAGGATGAGGAAGACTGAGGATGAGGATGACGATAGGGGAGTATAGGTTATGGAAAAAACGAGGAAGGCTGTTTACTTACATATCTACTGGATGGAGAAACACGTCCACCAGAAACCACTGTGAGCAGACATGACTTGAGCACCCAGGCAACGCAGGCCCCAATAACGATGAGCAGACATGACTTGAGCACCCAGGCAACGCAGGCCCCAATAACGATGAGCAGACATGACTTGAGCACCCAGGCAACGCAGGACCCAATAACGATGAGCAGACAGCACCCAGGCAACGCAGGCCCAATGACTTGAGCACCCAGGCAACGCAGGCCCAACCCCAGGCAACGCAGGCCACAATAACGATGAGCAGACATGACTTGAGCACCCAGGCAACGCAGGCCCCAATAACGATGAGCAGACATGAGACTTGAGCCGAGCACCCAGGCAACGCAGGCCACAATAACGATGAGCAGACATGACCCGAGCACCCAGGCAACGCAAGGCCCCAATTGAGCACCCAGGCAACGCAGGCCCCAATAACGAAGAGCAGACATGAGCAGACATGACTGACCCGAGCACCCAGGCAACGCAGGCCCCAATGAGCACCCAGGCAATGCAGGCCCCGAAGAGCAATAACACCCAGAACGCCAGGCCCCAATGAGAGCAGACAGCACACCCAGGCAACGCAGGCCCCAATGACAGATTGAGCACCCAGACAACGCAACGCAGGCTTGAGCCCCAAACGCAGGGCACCAATAACGATGAGCAGACATGACCCGAGCACCCAGGCAACGCAGGCCCCAAACGCAGGCCCCAATAACGATGAGCAGACATGACTTGAGCACCCAGGCAACGCAGGACCCAAGGCAACGCAGGCCCCAATAACGAAGAGCAGACAGCACCCAGGCAACGCAGGCCCCAATGACCCGAGCACCCAGGCAACGCAGGCCCCAACCCAGGCAACGCAGGCCCCAATAACGATGAGCAGACATGACCCGAGCACCCAGGCAACGCAGGCCCCAATAACGATGAGCAGATATGACACCGAGCACCCAGGCAATGCAGGCCCAATAACGAAG
>JAJQKJ010000901.1:0-5000 GCA_029574335.1 Rana kukunoris
AAAAAATGTCAATTTTGTTTGGGTACGTCGTCGCACAACCGCGCAATTGTCATTTAAAGCGACGCAGTGCCAAATTGCAAAAAGTGCTCTGGTCAGGAAGGGGATAAATCTTTTTCACAAGAAAAAGGAAGGGGAAAAATCCTTGTGGGGATGAAGTGGTTAAGGAGGATCCTTCTACCTGAATAGATACCAGTGGACAGAGGCGTAACTAGAATCTACAGCCCCCGGTGCAAGAAACCATGAACTGACCGTTCAGACATGAATCTGATCGCATAGGTGTTGCCGATTCCGGTGCGGACCAAAACAAGGGTCCTGTGGGAGTTTGGTCTGAATGCGATGCAATATTATCCATACGGTTCTATATGGCTGAAGTCGCGTTGCACGACAACACAGTGCAAGTCGCATGCGATCTCCTATGTGAACCAGCACTGTATTTAAGCCACAGAAAAAGAAAAAGAACGACCCCCCCCCCCCCCCCCCAAAAGTCTCCACAGAATGATCAAAAAGTGCAAAAACAGATTAAATCTAAACCGCAGACTGAGAGGAACACAAACTCACCACAAACATAATAAATACGCTTTGCAGCAATTGCAATCTTTTAGGCCCCTTTCACACGGGCTGCAGATAAAAGCATGTTTATGTTTTGCTGGAATTCAGGACTCCAGGCACAGCGATTAGCTGCATTTGTACAGTGCTTTTTAGCTGCGGCACGATATTGAACAGGGATCCGACTTGGATTCCTGCCAATACCAAGCACTGTGTCTGGTATGAATCTTCTCCAATTTATTCCAAATAAAAATTGACGGCGTGGGTTCCCCCTACAGGGACATACCAGGCCCTTGAGTCTGCTATGGATTTTAAGGGGAACACTGTACACTGAAAAAAAATTGCATGGGGTTCCCCTAAAATCCATACCAGACCCGTATCCAAACAGAAATGGGGGTGGGGACGAGTGCCCCCCCCCCCCCCCCTGACCATTTCAGGCCGCATGCTCTCGACAAGGGGGGGTAGGTGCTTTGGGGCAGGGGGGCACCAAATGCCGGCCCCCCACCCTAGGTGAATGAGTATGGGGTACATTGCACCCCTACCCATTCACCTGTCAGATTATGTAACAGAAGTGATGTTCTGCAACGGCCATCTTTGTACACCCCTCAGTAAGCATGTAGTCAGAAGCAGGGGCGTTGCTAGGTGTCAAACAGACCAGGGGCTTCAGCCCGAAGGCCGGAGGTGGCACTGTGAGGGGACCCGGGGTGGTCATTTTGCGGGTGTTTTTCGCAGGGAGGTGGCATTGTGTGACAGGAGGTAAGCCAACTTGCTGCTTTCTGCCTGGCCTACCAGTGCTGCGCATCAATGATAGGCACTAAAACTCACCTACCTGACACACTGACTATTACACCAACCTCACCTACTTGTACACTGATGGGCATAAGAGACATACACTGACCTCATTACCTACCTACACCTGACATACAAACACTACACTGACCTGGCTAAGTAAATATAAACTTCCAATTACATTTTTCTCATGAGTGGTATATAGCAGTCTTGTGACTTCTATCAGTGTCTGGGTAACGTTTGTAGGAGGAGTTTTCTACTCTGACAGTCCTATAAGGCTGCATGACTTCTGACCCTCTGTCTTGACAGTTCTGATTGGCCCTGTGGTGATCGCAGGCACCTTCCCAAGAATAAAAAAATCTTTCTAACAATACACACAAAAAACTGAGCATCTGCAGAGTGACTCCATAGGCTCTGTTTTATAAAAAGATGGATTGGGGACAGTGGAAGGGGAGGATCAGAAAACACATGGTCAAACAGCCTTTTTACACAATGCAGGGGATTAACACCTTTAGGTTCCACGGTGCTTTTACTTTTGTGGGTTTAGTAACACTATAAAATTAATTTAAAAATAATTCAAATTCAATTTAAAAAATATATATATACTACAACATAGAAGTTTCCTCTCCTCCTTGCTTATCCTTGGGCACAGGTTGGAGTTTCTTTTCCTTCTCCCCTCCGCTTTCCCCTCTCCTCTTCCAGTGATAAGTTGCTAACGGAACAATCGTGGATGTGTGCGGAGAGAAGCAGTGCAATATCTATCTGGGCATCCAAACACCCATATGGTGGAAGATACAGTATCAATGTGCCTGCATTTTTTTTATTTGTAAGGTGAGAGTCACCATGGTTCAATACTACAATTAAAGAAATGATCTCATCAGAAATTTGGAAACACTGGAGCATTGACCCTCTCATTTATTATATGGGACATTAATCTATTAACTGCATATACCAATACCATCTTTACATTATTGAACAATCTTTACACTGTGAATACTGGTGCAATTTGTGGCAATACTAGCACACTCTTTTTGCACCGATTCTACAGATAGTGTGTCCGTTTACATTTGCACAGCAGCACTTTTTATTGGAGCACTTCAGATTTTCTCCTGGTGTCCAGTGGTGAAGGTTAAATCCCCAGTATGCTCCTTGATGGTGATGAAAAGAAATATAAATAAAATAATATTAATACAAGTGGTGTAGTGAAAACTGTGCAGTAACACAATACCCAGAAGTATTGTGTTACTGCACAGTTTTCACTACACCACTTGTATTAATATTATTTTATTTATATTTCTTTTAATCGCCATCGAGGAACATACTGGGGATTTAACCTTCACCACTGGACACCAGGAGAAAATCCGATCAGATAAGTGGAAGACATTCATCCACCCCCTGTCAGTGCAAACAGAGAGCCGAGAGCTGTTCGTTTAAAGAGTAATTTTTTGTTTCAGAACATTTGTAAAATCATTTTCTGTACTGTAGCCTCCTTGTACCTGCAGTGCTCGGGTGTCGTCCTCTCCTGTCACACTGCCTGGCTGGCCGCAGGCGCAACGGTCCACCTCCTCATCAGACTCCAGCATGACTGATGTCACGATTGGCGCGATTTGTCTCCCGTTCTGAAAGGGCCAGCCGTGCAAGACGTGACGCGTCATCACGTCCCGGCCGCGAATCGCGATAGCCCATTGGTCCACTGTGATGTCCATCATAACAGCGCAGCGCGCGCCTTTGATGGACAGCTCACTGGCCAATCCTGGGATCACAGGGTTTGAGCTGGCTCCAGAAGGCGGACCTGCTGCAATGGCGCTCGCCGAGCAGATCAGTCCCGGCGCTCACTCGGGGCTAATAATTCAAACCTGCGGCCATGAGACTCGGGGCTTTTCACAGGCACATTCGGGGCTTCAGCCTACCTAGCCAGGGCCTAACGACGCCTCTGGTCAGAAGGCAGCAGCCATCTTTTTACACCCACCCAAGTTCTGCATTCCACACTTCTTTTTATGAGTAAACAGAGCTTCTCTATAGAAATACAGGATTCTCAAATCCGCTGAAGTTTTGATGTTGAATATCAAAAGCTGCGGCAAGTGTGCTGATCTCACAGGTTTGATAATCTGACAGAACACCGCCCATTTGAAAAATTTATCAAAACAGTCCGGCGGATGTCAAAATAATGTTTTATATAAGCAAAGTTCATTGGGAAAAAAAATAAAAAAAGTGTTATAAATGCAAGACTTCAGAAAAAGATGTCCGCTTGGCAACTTCTGACCATTGGCTTACTGCGCCCCCCACCTCTCCTGTGCACTACCTGCTCCCCCCCCCCAACCTCTCTTCCTGTGCACTACCTGCTCCCCCCCCCCAACCTCTCTTCCTGTGCACTACCTGCTCCCCCCCCCAACCTCTCTTCCTGTGCACTACCTGCTCCCCCCCCCCCAACCTCTCTTCCTGTGCACTACCTGCTCCCCCCCCCAACCTCTCTTCCTGTGCACTACCTGCTCCCCCCCCCCAACCTCTCTTCCTGTGCACTACCTGCTCCCCCCAACCTCTCTTCCTGTGCACTACCTGCTCCCCCCCCCAACCTCTCTTCCTGTGCACTACCTGCTCCCCCCAACCTCTCTTCCTGTGCACTACCTGCTCCCCCCCCAACCTCTCTTCCTGTGCACTACCTGCTCCCCCCCCCCCCACCTGCGCTCCCCCCCTCCCCCCCCACCTCTCTTCCTGTGCACTACCTGCTCCCCCCCCCAACCTCTCTTCCTGTGCACTACCTGCACCCCCCCCCAACCTCTCCTCCTCCTGTGCACTACCTGCACCCCCCCCAACCTCTCCTCCTCCTGTGCACTACCTGCACCCCCCCCCAACCTCTCCTCCTCCTGTGCACTACCTGCACCCCCCCCAACCTCTCCTCCTCCTGTGCACTACCTGCACCCCCCCCAACCTCTCCTCCTCCTGTGCACTACCTGCACCCCCCCCAACCTCTCCTCCTCCTGTGCACTACCTGCACCCCCCCCAACCTCTCCTCCTCCTGTGCACTACCTGCACCCCCCCCCCCCCAACCTCTCCTCCTCCTGTGCACTACCTGCACCCCCCCCAACCTCTCCTCCTCCTGTGCACTACCTGCACCCCCCCCCAACCTCTCCTCCTCCTGTGCACTACCTGCACCCCCCCCCCCCAACCTCTCCTCCTCCTGTGCACTACCTGCACCCCCCCCCCCCAACCTCTCCTCCTCCTGTGCACTACCACCTGCACCACCCCCCCAACCTCTCCTCCTCCTGTGCACTACCTGCACCCCCCCCCCCCAACCTCTCCTCCTCCTGTGCACTACCTGCACCCCCCCCCCAACCTCTCCTCCTCCTGTGCACTACCTGCACCCCCCCCCCCCCCCCAACCTCTCTTCCTGTGCACTACCTGCACCCCCCCCCCCCAACCTCTCTTCCTGTGCACTACCTGCGCCCCCCCCCAACCTCTCTTCCTGTGCACTACCTGCGCCCCCCCCCACCTCTCTTTTGTCCTGTGCACTACCTGCGCCCCCCCCCCCCCCCCCCCAACCTCTCTTCCTGTGCACCCCCCACCTGCGCCCCCCCCCCCCCCACCCACCTCTCTTCTTGTGTGCACTACCTCCCCCCCCCCCCCCCCCCCCCCCCCAACCTCTCTTCCTGTGCACTACCTGCGCC
>JAJQKJ010000901.1:10000-74723 GCA_029574335.1 Rana kukunoris
AGAGGAGAGAGAGAGGAGCTGTCAGCTCAATGTCGGGGGTTGGGCAGGACCCAGCAGCTATATTACACCAGCCAATAGGATGGTATCTGGGTGGGCCGTTACGTGTATGTGGCCCCGCCACCTTTTTAAAGTGGCACAATCATTGGTTGGCAGGGATGGACTGGCCATAAGGACTGCAGGGAGCTTCTCGGTGAGCCATTGGCTCAGTGGGCCGTTTAAAAACATAAATTAAAACGGAGACTCTCTCAGACCCCCCCGTCTCTCAGTCCCCCCCTCTTTTAGCCCACTCCTCTGTCTCTCAGCTCCCCCTCTCTGTCTCTCAGCTCCCCCCTCTGTCTCTCAGCTCCCCCCTCTGTCTCTCAGCTCCCCCCTTTGTCTCTCAGCTCCCCCCCTCTCCCCCTCTGTCTCTCAGCTCCTCCCCCTCTGTCTCTCAGCTCCTCCCCCTCTGTCTCTCAGCTCCTCCCCATTTGTCTCTCAGCTCCCCCCCCTCTGTCTCTCAGCTCCCCCCCTCTGTCTCTCAGCTCCCCCCTCTGTCACTCAGCTCCCCCCCTCTGTCACTCAGCTCCCCCCCTCTGTCACTCAGCTCCCCCCCTCTGTCACTCAGCTCCCCCCCCCCTCTGTCACTCAGCTCCCCCCCCCTCTGTCACTCAGCTCCCCCCCCTCTGTCACTCAGCTCCCCCCTCTGTCACTCAGCTCCCCCCCTCTGTCACTCAGCCCCCCCCCCTCTGTCTCTCAGCCCCCCCTCTGTCTCTCAGCTCCCCCCTCTGTCTCTCAGCTCCCCCTCTCTGTCTCTCAGCTCCCCCCTCTGTCTCTCAGCTCCCCCCCTCTCCCCCTCTGTCTCTCAGCTCCTCCCCCTCTGTCACTCAGCCCCCCCCCTGTCTCTCAGCCCCCCCTCTGTCTCTCAGCCCCCCCCTCTGTCTCTCAGCCCCCCCCTCTGTCTCTCAGCCCCCCCCTCTGTCTCTCAGCTCCCCCCTCTGTCTCTCAGCTCCCCCTCTCTGTCTCTCAGCTCCCCCCTCTGTCTCTCAGCTCCCCCCTTTGTCTCTCAGCTCCCCCCCTCTCCCCCTCTGTCTCTCAGCTCCTCCCCCTCTGTCTCTCAGCTCCTCCCCATTTGTCTCTCAGCTCCTCCCCATTTGTCTCTCAGCTCCCCCCTCTGTCTCTCAGCTCCCCCCTCTGTCTCTCAGCCCCCCCCCCCTCTGTCTCTTATCTCCCCCCTCTGTCTCTCAGCTCCCCTCCCCCTCTGTCTCTCAGCTCCCTGACTCTTAGGCTGCTTTCACACTGGGGCCGGCGTTGACGGTAAACACTGCTAGTTTTAGCTCCCCCTCTCTGTCTCTCAGCTCCCCCCTCTCTGTCTCTCACTTTACTCCCCCCCTCTCCCCCTCTGTCGTTTTAGCTCCTCCCCATTTGCACTATTCGGCTCCCCCCTCTGTCTAGCTCCCCCCTCTGTCTCTCAGCCCCCCCCCCCTCTGCGCTTTTCCCCCCTCTGTCTCTCAGCTCCCCTCCCCCTCTGTCTCTCACCCCCGCTAGCAGCCGAATTCAAGGTTAAATGCGCCCGTGTATCGCTGCTGGCAAAGTGCTTTGCAGGCGCTTCAGCAGCGTTGGCCATTCATTTCAATGGGCAGGAGCGGTTTGTACAACGCTCCTCCACCACCCAAAGATGCTTCTTGGAGGACTTTTTTTAACACCCTGGCCCCTCCCCCCTCTGTCACTCAGCTCCCCCCCTCTGTCACTCAGCTCCCCCCCCTCTGTCACTCAGCCCCCCCCCCCTCTGTCACTCAGCTCCCCCCTCTGTCACTCAGCTCCCCCCCTCTGTCACTCAGCCCCCCCCCCTCTGTCTCTCAGCCCCCCCCTCTGTCTCTCAGCCCCCCCTCTGTCTCTCAGCTCCCCCCCTCTGTCTCTCAGCTCCCCCCCTCTGTCTCTCAGCTCCCCCTCTCTGTCTCTCAGCTCCCCCCTCTGTCTCTCAGCTCCCCCCTTTGTCTCTCAGCTCCCCCCTCTCCCCCTCTGTCTCTCAGCTCCTCCCCCTCTGTCTCTCAGCTCCTCCCCATTTGTCTCTCAGCTCCTCCCCATTTGTCTCTCAGCTCCCCCCTCTGTCTCTCAGCTCCCCCCTCTGTCTCTCAGCTCCCCCCCTCTGTCTCTCAGCTCCCCCCTCTGTCTCTCAGCTCCCCCCTCTGTCTCTCAGCCCCCTCTGTCTCTTAGCTCCCCCCCTCTGTCTCTCAGCTCCCCTCCCCCTCTGTCTCTCAGCTCCCCTCCCCCTCTGTCTCTCAGCTCCCCTCCCCTCCCCCTCTGTCTCTCAGCTCCCCCCTCTGTCTCTTATCTCCCCCCCTCTGTCTCTCAGCTCCCCTCCCCCTCTGTCTCTCAGCTCCCTGACTCTTAGGCTGCTTTCACACTGGGGCCGGCGTTGACGGTAAACACTGCTAGTTTTAGCAGCACTTTACTGTCGTTTTAGCTGCACTATTCGGCGTCTAGCAGGCGCTTTTAACCCCCGCTAGCAGCCGAATTCAAGGTTAAATGCGCCCGTGTATCGCTGCTGGCAAAGTGCTTTGCAGGCGCTTCAGCAGCGTTGGCCATTCATTTCAATGGGCAGGAGCGGTTTGTACAACGCTCCTCCACCACCCAAAGATGCTTCTTGGAGGACTTTTTTTAACGCCCTGGCAGAGCCCAAGTGTGAAAGCACTCGGGCTTTCACACTGGGACGGCAGCGGAGGAGTTTTTCAGGCGCTTTACAGACGCTATTTTTAGCCCAAAAGCACCTGAAAAATGCCTCAGTGTGAAAGGGGTCCTTCACTCACCCCCTCTCTTTTACACTCGCTCTCTTTTTCTTTCACTTACCCCCCTCTCTCACCCACCCCCTTTTCCCTCAACCCTCTCTCTCTCTCACTCTCTCATTTCCCTCTCTCTCACCATCTTTATGATATACAATAATGGATGTAGGGGCCTTTTGCTGGGCATGATTTTTTCGGTGGGGGGCAACATTTTTTTTTAATTAAAGTGGGCCAGTCTGGATGAAGTCCAGGGCCAAATTTTTGTCCCAGTCCAGCCCTGTTGGCTGGTGTAATATAGCTGCTGGGTCCCACCCACCCCTGACAGCTCCTCTCTCTCTCGTTTTCATCAATCAGTGCCACCAGCCAGTGCCAATCAGTGCCATCTGTCAATGTCATCCACCAGTGCCAACCAGTTTTTGCGATTCGGAACTGCGTCGCTTTAACTGACAATTGTGCTGTCGTGCGACGTGGCTCCCAAACAAAATTGGCGTCCTTTTTTCCCACAAATAGAGCTTTCTTTTGGTGGTATTTGATCACCTTTGCATTTTTTTTATGTTTTGCGCTATAAACAAAAATAGAGTGACAATTTTGAAAAAAATGCAATATTCTTGACTTTTTGCTGTAATAAATATTTTTGGTAAAAAAAATCGCAATAAGCATTTATCGGTTGGTTTGCGCAAAATTTATAGCGTTTACAAAATAGGGGATAGTTTTTTTGCATTTTTTTTTTTTTTACTACTAATGGCAGCGATCAGCGTTTTTTATTTTTATTTTTTAATATTTAATTTTTTTGTGACTGCGACATTATGGCGGACACATCGGACAATTTTGACAACTTTTTGAGACCATTGGCATTTTCACAGCAAAAAATGCATTTAAAATGCATTGTTTACTGAGGTGGTTCACCCTAAATATAATCTCTCCTTTTTTTTTTTTTTAATCCCCCACTTACTGTATTATCTTCAATTTAAATTTCTTACCCCCGTGGTGGACGGCTCTAGTATAGCGCGTCACATCTTACGAAAATACTCAATTAAAGACTCGGGTATCCTCGGCGAAATGCGGCGCCTGCGCATAGACCTAGGAGCTGACTGCGCAGGCGCCGTATTTCTCCGAGTCCTACGGCTTTGGCGTGTCACGCCCTCCGAAAAAAGCCGGAATAGGACTCGGAATAGGAATAGGACCGGGTCACGTGCGCGTGCCCGCGACCTACGGCTGGGCACTTAAAGAGGACGTACAGGTACGTGCCTGTGCCCAGCCGTGCCATTCTGCCGACGTAAATGTGCAGGAGGCGGTCATTAAGTGGTTAAATGACGTTTTTTTCATGCAGAAAAATGATCGTGTGTACGCGGCATGACAGTCTGGGACGCAGATATTGGAGGACAACTGTCACCTTTTCAGTGCAGAATTAGTATTGGGGTAATACATCAAACTGCGCCGTAGAACATGCAGGATGTTATATTATTCTGTGATATGGAACGGTAACATTGTTTCATGTTGTTTTTTCTTCTCCTCTGCTTCAGAAATATATTACAGGTCAGTTACAGAGTTTATATATAATTACACATTTCTAGTTCTATATATTACATTATCACACTCTACTCACTATACAATGATGTCTCACAGAATGGTTAATATGAACTTCTTCTCTGACAGATGCCCATCCAAATTTCCGAACATTCTCCGTACTTCTCCTTGGCGTATTAGTTGGAGTGGGTATTTGTGTTCTGTATCGGGTGAGTAACATTTTACATACTATTTCTCTAAACCTGGGTTCCGTACAGGGCCGGCCTTAGGTGTTCAGGCGCCCTGTGCGAGATAATCCTGTGGTGCCCCCCCTAATGGCCCCTGTAAATTAAATTATAGGGTGGTATTGGGACGGTTGGGGCGATATAGGGTAGGTTGGGGTAGAATAAGGCAGGTTGGGGTGATATAGGTTAGGCTGGGGTGGCAAAGCGCAGGATGGGGTGGTATAGAGCACAGTGTGGTTGTATAGAGCAGGTTGCGGTGGCATAGGGCAAGTTGGGGTGGTAGAGGGCAGGCTGAGGTGATATAGGGCAGGCTGAGGTGATATAGGGAAGGCTGGAGTGGCATAGGGCAAGTTGCAGTGGCATAGGGCAGGCTGAGGTGGTATAGGGCAGGCTGGGGTGGTATAGGGCAGGCTGGGGTGGTAGAGGGCAGGCTGAGGTGGTAGAGAGCAGGCTGAGGTGGTAGAGAGCAGGCTGAGGTGGTTGCGGGCAGTTTGTGGTGCTATAGGGCAGGCTGAGGTCCTATAGGGCAGGCTGGAGTGGCATAGGGCAAGTTGCAGTGGCATAGGGCATGCTGAGGTGGCATAGGGCAGGCTGGGGTGGTATAGGGCAGGCTGGGGTGATAGAGGAAAGGCTGGGGTGATGGAGGGCAGGCTGGGGTGGTAGAGGGCAGGCTGAGGTGGTAGAGGGCAGTTTGTGGTGCAATAGGGCAGGCTGGGGTGCTATAGGGAAGGCTGGAGTGGCATAGGGCAAGTTGCAGTGGCATAGGGCAGGCTGGGGTGGTATAGGGCAGGCTGGGGTGGTATAGGGCAGGCTGGAGTGGCATAGGGCAGGTTGAGGTGGCATAGGGCAGGTTGGGGTGGTATAGGGCAGGCTGGGGTGATAGAGGGCAGGCTGGGGTGATAGAGGGCAGGCTGAGGTGGTAGAGGGCAGGCTGAGGTGGTAGAGGGCAGGCTGAGGTGGTAGAGGGCAGTTTGTGGTGCTATAGGGCAGGCTGAGGTCCTATAGGGCAGGCTGGAGTGACATAGGGCAAGTTGCAGTGGCATAGGGCAGGCTGAGGTGGCATAGGGCAGGCTGGGGTGGTATAGGGCAGTCTGGAGTGGCATAGGGCAGGTTGAGGTGGCATAGGATAGGTTGGGGTGGTATAGGGCAGGCTGGGGTGATAGAGGAAAGGCTGGGGTGATGGAGGGCAGGCTGGGGTGATGGAGGGCAGGCTGGGGTGGTAGAGGGCAGGCTGAGGTGGTAGAAGGCAGTTTGTGGTGCTATAGGGCAGGCTGGGGTGCTATAGGGCAGGCTGAGGTGATATAGGGCAGGCTGAGGTGATATAGGGAAGGCTGGAGTGGCATAGGGCAAGTTGCAGTGGCATAGGGCAGGCTGAGGTGGTATAGGGCAGGCTGGGGTGGTAGAGGGCAGGCTGAGGTGGTATAGAGCAGGCTGAGGTGGTAGAGAGCAGGCTGAGGTGGTAGAGGGCAGTTTGTGGTGCTATAGGGCAGGCTGGGGTCCTATATGGCAGGCTGGAGTGGCATAGGGCGAGTTGCAGTGGCATAGGGCATGCTGAGGTGGCATAGGGCAGGCTGGGGTGGTATAGGGCAGGCTGGAGTGGCATAGGGCAGGTTGAGGTGGCATAGAACAGGTTGGGGTGGTATAGGGCAGGCTGGGGTGATAGAGGGCAGGCTGAGGTGGTAGAGGGCAGGCTGAGGTGGTAGAGGGCAGGCTGAGGTGGTAGAGGGCAGTTTGTGGTGCTATAGGGCAGGCTGAGGTTCTATAGGGCAGGGTGGAGTGGCATAGGGCAAGTTGCAGTGGCATAGGGCAGGCTGAGGTGGCATAGGGCAGGCTGGGGTGGTATAGGGCAGGCTGGAGTGGCATAGGGCAGGTTGAGGTGGCATAGGATAGGTTGGGGTGGTATAGGGCAGGCTGGGGTGATAGAGGAAAGGCTGGGGTGATAGAGGGCAGGCTGGGGTGATAGAGGGCAGGCTGGGGTGATAGAGGGCAGGCTGGGGTGGTAGAGGGCAGGCTGGGGTGGTAGAGGGCAGTTTGTGGTGCTATAGGGCAGGCTGGGGTCCTATATGGCAGGCTGGAGTGGCATAGGGCGAGTTGCAGTGGCATAGGGCATGCTGAGGTGGCATAGGGCAGGCTGGGGTGGTATAGGGCAGGCTGGGGTGGCATAGGGCAGGTTGAGGTGGCATAGAACAGGTTGGGGTGGTATAGGGCAGGCTGAGGTGGTAGAGGGCAGGCTGAGGTGGTAGAGGGCAGGCTGAGGTGGTAGAGGGCAGTTTGTGGTGCTATAGGGCAGGCTGAGGTCCTATAGGGCAGGGTGGAGTGGCATAGGGCAAGTTGCAGTGGCATAGGGCAGGCTGAGGTGGCATAGGGCAGGCTGGGGTGGTATAGGGCAGGCTGGAGTGGCATAGGGCAGGTTGAGGTGGCATAGGATAGGTTGGGGTGGTATAGGGCAGGCTGGGGTGATAGAGGAAAGGCTGGGGTGATAGAGGGCAGGCTGGGGTGATAGAGGGCAGGCTGGGGTGATAGAGGGCAGGCTGGGGTGGTAGAGGGCAGGCTGGGGTGGTAGAGGGCAGTTTGTGGTGCTATAGGGCAGGCTGGGGTCCTATATGGCAGGCTGGAGTGGCATAGGGCGAGTTGCAGTGGCATAGGGCATGCTGAGGTGGCATAGGGCAGGCTGGGGTGGTATAGGGCAGGCTGGGGTGGCATAGGGCAGGTTGAGGTGGCATAGAACAGGTTGGGGTGGTATAGGGCAGGCTGAGGTGGTAGAGGGCAGGCTGAGGTGGTAGAGGGCAGGCTGAGGTGGTAGAGGGCAGTTTGTGGTGCTATAGGGCAGGCTGAGGTCCTATAGGGCAGGGTGGAGTGGCATAGGGCAAGTTGCAGTGGCATAGGGCAGGCTGAGGTGGCATAGGGCAGGCTGGGGTGGTATAGGGCAGGCTGGAGTGGCATAGGGCAGGTTGAGGTGGCATAGGATAGGTTGGGGTGGTATAGGGCAGGCTGGGGTGATAGAGGAAAGGCTGGGGTGATAGAGGGCAGGCTGGGGTGATAGAGGAAAGGCTGGGGTGATAGAGGGCAGGCTGGGGTGGTAGAGGGCAGGCTGGGGTGGTAGAGGGCAGTTTGTGGTGCTATAGGGCAGGCTGGGGTCCTATAGGGCAGGCTGGAGTGGCATAGGGCAAGTTGCAGTGGCATAGGACAGGCTGTGGTGGTATGGTGCCACATCAGGACTCTGTGTAGTGACATGTGCAGCAGTGCAGTAACTAACTTACAGCATGCCTGGAGATGCTGCTGTGTCCTCGTTTCTTTCATCTTCAGCTGTAAAGGAGACTGTGGGAGGAGTGGAGGAAGCAGCCATACCCCCAGCTACAGCCACAAACTCATGCTGCCTCCGGAAACATTGGTTGGAGATCCCTGAGGGACAGCATTAGATGGGGCAGTGTTACAGGCAGGCAGCTCCCCCCCACCCCCCGCACGGCCTGCAGGGGGGGGGGGGGGGGGGACCAGAACGGATCTGGGAAACAGCGCAGAGGCTGTGAGCTGCAAGAGAGACACCAGCAAGGGGAGGAGGAGGGAGGGGAGCACTCTGGTGCTTGAGCGCCACCACCTCTGTGGCGCCTGGGTGAACTGCACCCCATCTAGGATCGGCCTAATGTCACTCACATTCTGTGAGCTGTGTGTGCCGCACGGCGCCCCCTGTTGCCCATGGCGCTCTGTGCAGCCGCACGGCTCGCACACCGCAAAGGCCGGCCCTGGTTCCGTATTTGCGGGCCGCGATGTGGTGTGATTTTAATAGCCCAGTGCGGTGCGATTCCGAAGCAAATGTATGACACTGGAAATTGCACAGGTCTCTATTTAAAAATCACACTGCAGCCGGCCCGCATTTATGTGAACGGGCCCTGCAGAAAAAAACTTTTGTTGTGGTTCAAATCACATCCGAATTTGCATATATGTGTACCGAGGCTCAATGATAAACATTCATGTTTTTTCACCTTAAAAGTCTTGTTTTTAAAAAAAAAAAGCCCCAAACAACATTTTCTGGGGTCCCTTTGCGTCTCTCTCCCGCGTCAGATATCCCCCTCTGGGAAGCGCTCTCCCAAGGGGGTTACCTTACGGGCGCGCTCCCGAGTCCTGCAATCAGCGTCCATAGCCACCAAATGCAGGACTCGGCGACGCCCCTGTCATTGGATTTGATTGACAGCGGCGGGAGCCAGTGGCTGCGCTTCTATTAATCTATCCAATGAAGAGCAGAGAACCCGTGGAGACGGCAGGATCGTGCCCACCGAAATTCAGGGCTCAGAAAAGTAAAAAGGGGGGGGGGCTGGGGGGCCGGACACTGCAAGGTGTTTTTTCACCTTAAAGGGTTTGTAAAGGAATTTTTTTTTTTTTAACTTAATAGCTTCCTTTCCCTTAATGCAGTGCTGTTTTCACGTCCTCATTGTTCGTTTTTTGCTCTCAAGTTGCTGTAATTATTCTCTGATCTCCACACTTCCTGGTTGTCTGTTTCCTGATCACCACAGTGCTGGGAGCTTTCTCTCTGTGGTCACTAATCAAGGAGGTGTGATTACTGTTTGCTAGATTCACATACAAGTTACGCCGGTGTATCTCCAGATACGCCATCTTAACTCTGACTGAGCGGCGTCGTATCTATGCGCCTGATTCTTACAATCAGTTACGCATATATTTGTCTTAGATCCGACCGGCGTAAGTCTCTTATGCCATTGTATCTTAGTTGCATATTTACGCTGGCCGCTAGGTGGCGTTTCTGTCGATTCACACGTCGAATATGCAAATGAGCTAGATACGCCGATTCACGAACGGTCATATTTTTTTACGTCGTTTGCGTAAGCGTAAGTCCGGCATAAAGTTACCCCTGCCATATGAGGCGTAGGTAATGTTAAGTATGTACGTCCGACCGGTGTAGAATTTTCCGTCGTTTGCGTAAAACGTTTGCGAATAGGGTTTTGCGTAAGTAAGGTTCACGTCTAAACCAATGAGTATTTGCGGCGTACTTTTGAGCATGCGCACTGGGATACCTCCACGGACGGCGCTTGCTTCGTAAGTTGCGGCGGCGTAGCGTAAATGGGCCGGCGTAACCGCGCCTAATTCAAGATAGGCAGGTAGGGGGCATAATCCATGTAAATAAATCTTGACCCCACGTTATTGACGCTTTGTCCTCCACGCTCCGAAGCCTCCATGCTTTCTCCCATCCTCTTGCGGTCATCTCCGCTATGATTGGATGCCTGATAGGCGTCCAATCACCGCGCCTGTTGCTTCAGCCAATCAGGTGACAGGATAACAAGACCCAAGCACCTGATTGGCTGAGAGGCGAGTCTGTGTTAGAGAAGCAATTTATTTGACATAACACAACACTGTGTAAACAGCGAATGCACAGCATTGCGCCCACCAATTTGAAAGCCTATTAGAGCCTATGGGCTAGATTCTCGTACGAGCAGGGCGTAGCGTATCCTATTTACGCTACGCCGCCGCAACTCTGGACGCAAGTGCCGTAATCTTAAAGCACTTGCGTCCTAAGTTACGGCGGCGTAGCATAAATGGCCCGGCGTAAGCCCGGGTAATTCAAATGTGGATGAGGTGGGCGTGTTTTATGTAAAAAAATCGTGACCCCAAGTTTTTGACGTTTTTTTTTTTTTAACTACGCATGCGCCATCCATAGACATATCCCAGTGTGCATGCTCCAAATTATGCCGCAAATACATTGGTTTCGACGTGAACCTAACTTACGCAAAGCCCTATTCGCGAACGATTTACGCAATACATCGTCCATACTTAACATTGCGTACGACTCACCTACGCAAAGTTACCCCTTATATAGCAGGGGTAACTTTACGCTCATGCAAACGACGTAAAATACGACGACCGTACGCAATTACGGGAATCGGCGTATCTAGCTCATTTGCATATTCGACGCGGCTAATCGACGGAAGCGCCCCTAGCGGCCAGCGTATAATTGCACACAATTATACGCCGGCATAGACAAGTTACGTCGGCGGAGGAAGCCTATTTGTAAACATACGCCGGCGCAGATTTGAAATTACGGCGGCGTATCTCAAAAGTAACACTTTTGAGAATCTGGCCCTATGACTTTAATCAGGCGCTTCCAAAAACACCCCGCTGTAATTCATATGGCCCGGCGCCCAACAAGGCATGCATGAATCTATGTATCTATTGGTGATAGAGCGGTGCAGGAGAGAGGGGACGCCCTGCGCCCTCTGTGGTCGCACCACCACTGCAACCGACCTGAGGTTCCAGGTTGAGCACCAGGGGTCTAAAGCTGACATATGCGGTTTGGATTTTGGACGGTACCTAATGCACTGACGAAATTCAATCAGTGGGTAGCCCAGATGGCTGCCTCCTGCCAACATCCCTTGATGGAAAATCAAAGGAACCAGGAGGAAAATTGTCAGCCGAATAGTAGCTGCACCCAATCGAATGCAGTTGCTGTTTGGGTATTTTTTACAGGGGAACTTTAGTGAAATATCATGAGTCTAAACAGACCCTTGCCTTACTTTTGAGCCAGAGAAGGGACTGAAGACAGATTCCCCAGTCCCCTTTGGACAGTAATTGAATGGAAAGTGTCCTGTGCTAAGTGGCCTCTTATTCATTCACAAACTGAAGCGTAGTAAACACTGTTTTGTTGGGGGCAGAGGGTGGTGGTCAGGGCTGTCGGGGGCAGAGGGTGGTGGTCAGGGCTGTCGGGGGCAGAGGGTGGTGGTCAGGGCTGTCAGGGGCAGAGGGCGGTGGTCAGGGCTGTCAGGGGCAGAGGGTGGTGGTCAGGGCTGTCGGGGGCAGAGGGTGGTGGTCAGGGCTGTCAGGGGCAGAGGGCGGTGGTCAGGGCTGGCACAGCCCTTTCCCATCCCAGCACTGTGTGCAGCTTCTCCTGCGCACACTACACAGAGCTGAAATCACATTATTTTATTAACATCCACGATCTTCACAAATACAACATGATTTGTTGGTGGGGGAGGGGTTCAGTAGAAGGGGGGGGTTTGTACTGGGATTTTTTTAGCATTTTTGCTTGGGGAGAATTTGGGCTTGCAAAGGGGAATCTATACTGAAATGGGAAATTGGGGGTAGGGTAGTGCTTTTTAGGGAAAATGTTCACTCTCCTGACCCCTGCAATCTGCGTTATAGACTTGGGTGTACCAATAGGGGTCGCAATGGCGCCCCCACCCCCCTCATCCTCCAGGGGGCCAAGAGGAACAGTAGGGGTGGCGGGGCAGCATTGGCTACAACTGATCTGCTGTATGTTCCTGCAGCAGCTGAAAGCCTGTTTCTCCTCCTCCCCATCCAGCTTCTGCAGGGCCATAATAAGGGGGCCCCATGACAGGAGTAAAGGGCCTTGGGATCAGCAGAGAGTCCCACTCTCAATGGGGGAGGGCAGTGGGGCCCTTCAGGAGTCAGGACCCCCTTGTAAAGAAAACATGAAGGTTCTTGTTACGCCTCTGATTACAGACCGCATTACCCTTACTAACCTTATGTGTTGCATATTCCTGACCCCTGCATTCTGTGTTATGTACTCCTAAACCCAGCACTGATTGCACTATATTGTACATTACATATTAATGACCAAAGTCTTCATTGTCTCAACAGCTTCTGGTTGCTAAGCAGTGCCGGACTATTTTAATGAAGTACCTCTTCAGGGTAAGCTCAGACAAAGTGTTGGCTCTCTGTTTTCAGTGCACACAAATCATTGTGCTGAGGTTTATGTGTGTAGGATGTGCTTGTGGGACAGCAATCATATCTTATGGGGGTTGGTGGGAGCGAAGTAAACTTGACGGTACAGATATTAGGGAAAATGTATTGCAGGGCCGATCCTAGGGTCACAGGCGCCTGGGTGCAGAAATATTTCTGGTGCCCCCATGTGGGCGTCATCATTTTACTAACTCCTCCCCCTTACAAATGTTTCTATGGCAATGACTCAATCACAGAGATGCTCCCCCATGAAATCTTCATTACCCTGGGATGCTTACATGATCTCTTAACAATAAACAAAATACAGGAAGAGGAGCAGAGTACTTTGTTGGGACCTGAAGGGGGGCCTCTGTGATGGACACAGAGAGGGCTTCTGTTAGAGAGTCTGTTAGATGTTCGGCGCCCCCAACTCTACAGGTACCTGGGTGCAATGCACCCTGCCTAGGATCGGCCCTGATGTATTGGGTAATATTGCACTTCTCCACATTACCCAGTACATTTTAATGAAAAGCCAAGGGCTTAATACTACTTTAATCTCCTCCCACTGTTAACAATATTTGCCACATTACCACTCTCCTTTAGGGTGCCCAAAGGTGCCCCATCTTTTGTAATCCTAACAACTCTCCTGTCTTGCCCAATCTTCTGACCTGTGGTTGTGTCTCTCATATTTTCAGATGTGTTGCAGAGGGAATAGAGAAGATCTTCCTCTGGGGATTATGGAGGAAGGATTTTCGCAACCCATCCACAACGAATCCACAGCCACCCAGAGGATCCCTGAAGATCTTCCTCTGAGTATCCAGGAGGTTGGATTTTCGCAACCCATCCACATCTACCCATGGAACCCGTGAAGATATTCCTTGGAGTATCATAGAGGTTGGTTGTTGGCAAACCATCCTCAACGAACCTACATCCACCCATGTGATCCCTGAAGATCTTCCTCAGTTTAATGAAGGCTGGGTGTTCACAACACATCCAAAACTAGTCCACATCCATTGATCCTCCTGAGTATTATGGAGGTCGGTGTTGTCAACCCATCCACAATGAATCCAAAGCCTCCCAGAGGATCCCTGAAGATCTTCCTCTGAGTACCCAGGAGATTGGATTTTCGCAACCCATCCACATCTACCCATGGAACTTGCGAAGATATTCCTTGGAGTATCATAGAGGCTGGATTTGTGCAACCCATCCACATCGAACCTACACCCACCCATGAGATTCCTGAAGATCTTTCTCAGTTTAATGGAGGCTGGGTGTTCACAACCCATCCAGAACGATTCCACATCCACCGATCCTCCTGAGTATCACAAAGGTTGATGTGTTGTCAACCCATCCACAATGAATCCACATCCCACCCATATTTATGGGATCATTGAAGATCTACATCTGAGTGGGGGAGGGGGTTTGGACCACCAATCTAAGATTATTCCACATCATGAATGAGATCTCTTCCTGGAGCAGAGGCTGGATCTATGCTCAACAAGTCTACTAGAGGAATGGATACCTCCATCCCATTTGGATGCCTATTCCTGTCCATGTGGGGTAGACTTTTGGAGGATATGAACTGATAACTTATTTTATCGCCTTTTTAAATTCTGTGATTGTACATATGATGATGTTGTTGGTGAAACTATGAAGTGGAACTTCGGCCAAAACATTTTTTATTTGGTGCGGAACCAAGTGGGGAAGGGTTGGAGCCTCATTTAGATTTGAAATTGTACCTGTTGGGGGGATTCCCTCTCACTTCCTGTCCCAGTGACTACGCCAGACGTGGGGGAATTAGCCCGACACAGACACAAGAGGTGCTAAACCACCCCCCCCCCCCCCCACACAACTTTTTATAGCTGTGTGTTTTAAAAAAAAAAATCCCACTCCAAAATGCCAATTTGGCTAGAGTTTAGTTTTAAAGAAAAACTTTTAAAAAAGATCCAGTCATGAGTAAGCTTATGTAAGATATCAGAGGTCATATAAAAGTTTATTTAAAAAATATATATATATTTTGCATGAATGTCACAAATGTTCGCCCAGCCACCATGAATATTCACTATAATTTGCCTAACACTTACATTTCCTATAATAGTCGGCTCCATCTAGTGTCCATAATGTGGTACTTTTTGGATTGATGTACAGTGGAAACTTGGTTTACGAGTAACGCGGTTAACGAACGTTTTAAATAATGAGCAACTTTTCTTTTTTTTTATCCTGACTGAATTCAAGCTAATGGGGCATGCAGTACCACATTTGGCCAGAGGTGTGGGGGGCGCCAGTGACACTCGAACCGGTTTGGAGCTGTTCGGAAATACTCTACCTCAGTGTTTTTCAACTCCAGTCCTCAAGGCACACCAACACAGGTCATGTTTTCAGGCTTTCCATTATTTTGCACAGGTGATTTGATCAGTTTCACTGCCTTAGTAATTTCATCTGAGGGAAATCCTGAAAACTTGACCTGTTGGTGTGCCTTGAGGACTGGAGTTGAAAAACACTGCTCTAAATTACTCAATTTCTGAACCTTTCTGAGATCAGCCGAGCTGTCCCCACGTATTTCCGAGGCTTTCCGGCACCCCCCCCCCATCTCTGGCCACATACGGTATTGCATGCCATAGAAGTCAATGCGGAGCGAATTATCTTCATTTCCATTGACTTCTGTGGGGAAACTCGCTTTGATATGCGAGTGCTTTGGATTACAAGCATTCTCCTGGAACTGATTATGCTTGTAATCCAATGCTACACTTTATATCAGGAAAAAAAATGCATTTTTTTGACCACTAGATGGCAGTAATGATGATAGGAAATAAACATACTTGGTGAATGATGGTGATTTTTCATGATGGCTCAGCGAATGCTTGTGGCATTTTTCCATCTTCTTTTTTTTGTTCATTTATAAATAGACCCCTTAGGCTACATTCACACCTAGGCGTAGGCGGTATGCGGCGACATGAAATCGGCGTTTTGTCCCCGCGATTTGCGGCGACAAGTCGCTCCTTGTTTTCCGCTGGAGGGGTGATTTTAGCATTGTCGGCTATGCCCAAACGCCGAAGACGCCTGGGAAAAAAAGGGTCCGGGACTTGTTTTGAGCTTCAGGCGTTTCGGCGTTCGGCGTAGAGATGTGAACCATCTCCATAGCTGACAATGTAAATTCTCCCCTCCACCGTATGGCGTAGGGCGACAAAACGCCTAGGTGTGAATGCAGCCTTAAAATTGAATAGTTGCTGCTCTGTCTGATCTTACACGGTCTCCCTATTTCTAATGCCGCATACACACGATCGGAAATTCCGACAAGAAAAGTCCGCGTGTAGGCTCCATCGGACTTTTGCTGTCGGAATTTCCGCCAACAAAAGATTGAGAGCTGGTTCTCTATTTCTTCCGACAGAAAAAGTTCCTATTGGAAAATCCGCTCGTCTGTATGCTATTCAGACGCGCAAAAAAAAAACATGCATGCTCAGAATCAGGCAGAAGAGCAGAACTGCCTATCGAAATTCATTGATCTCGGCTCGTCGTACGTCTTGTACGTGACCGCGTTCTTGACGGTCGGAATTTCCGACAAGATTTGTGTGACCGCGTGTATGCAACACAGGTCTGAGCCAACATTCTGTCGGAAAAAAATCTACGTTTTTATTGTCTGAATTTCCAATCGTGTGTACGCGGCATTAAAAAATTCTGTGTGGGATTTATATGCATTGCGCCTATATAAAGAACAAACAAAAAATAAATGGGCTCTACCAAATAATCAAACTACCGTATTTATCGCGGTATAACGCGCTCCCGCGTATACCGCGCACCCCTAAAGTGACCCCTAATCCTGTGGAAAAAAGTTATTTTTGTACTTACAGTTTTGGTGTCTTGCGCGGCGTCCTTCTGCGGCGGGTCCGGTGTCCTTCTGCGGCGGGTCCGGTGTCCTTCTGCGGCGGGTGCAGTGTTTCCCGCGCCGAGTTTTGAATACTGCGCCAGCATATAGCCAGCGCAGTACACTCGGGCAGGCTCGGCAACTGTTGCGCTCACGTCCTGTACGTCCAGGGCGTGACCGCGGTAGAAGCCGAGACTGGCCGAATATACCCGAGTGTACTGCGCTGGGTATATGTCGGCGCAGTATTCAAAACTCGGCGTGGGAAAGCGGGTATCGGCGTATATCGCGCACCCACGATTTTGCCCTGATTTTCAGGGCAAAAAAGTGCGCGCTATACGCCGATAAATACGGTAATATAATGAGCAAAACAGACAATATATATATAACTGTGCAAAGGAATATTAAAAGTGCAAAATAGTTTGTGCCCTCCTGATGAAGTCACTTATGATGAAATGCTGTGAGTGGGCGGGGACACATGGATGTCGTCAGGCACACCAGGAAGTCCCACTGTTACATGACATAGAGTGCGAGGCGGGGACATGTGCATAACCGCACACAGGCAAAACACACTCCTCGTTGGCAGATGCGAAAGCATCTGGGCAGAACAGACAGCGGTGACTGAGAACTGAGCAATCAGTGGTGTTCGATCGCTCGGTTCTCGGTCTTAGAGCTGCCAGTAAGTATAATAAAAAGAAAAAATCTCTTTTAAAAAACACTCCCATTTGATTCACTTTCCACATATGTAACAGGATAGCAACCCATTCAAAAGATTGGATTGCTTTGCCCATGAAAAGCAGCGCACAAGTGTGAACCCCGCCTTAGAGAACATTGGGAGGGATCAGCAATTTATTTATTCACAGCGGCACTTTATAGAAGAAGCACTTTTTGCACTTTACTATCGCAGTTTGCACTAAGGAATTGTAAATATTATTAAAAATATTGCGAATAATATTAGAATATATTGTAAATATATGGAGGGGATAGATTCTCTGAATTGATTTGGGTGAATGTTGCACTTTAGGATTCGTCTGTTGCACTTTTATTTGCACATTTTGGTGAACTGGTGAATTATTTTTGACCTGTTTTGCGCTTTATGGTAGTTTTGTTAGTATTCGTTTTTTTTTTTATGCGCTTTATATCACACATTTGGGTTAATTTACTAAAAGTGGAGAGTGCAAAATCTGGTACAGATCTGCATAGAGACCAATCGGCTTTCAGTTTTTTTTTTTTTGTCAAAGCCTTTAACCACTTAAGGACCCCTTCACGCCGATATACATCGGGAGAACGGCACGGCTGGGCACATCAACGTACCTGTACGTCCTCTTTAAAGGCCCAGCCGTGGGGTCGCGACCCGGTCCGAAGCTCCACGCCCGCGGGAGCCGTGGACCCGATCGCCGCCGGTCAGCGGAGCTGAAGAACGGGGAGAGGTGTGTGTGTGTAAACAAACGATCACTGATGTCACACGTCCAGCCCCCCCCCCCCCCTACAGTTAGAAACACATATGAGGTCACACTTAACCCCTACAGCCCCCCCTAGTGGTTAACTCCTAAACTGCAATTGTCATTTTCATAGTAATGAGTGCATTTTTATAGCACTTTTCGCTGTGAAAATGACAATGGTCCCAAAAATGTGTCAAAAGTGTCCGATGTGTCCGCCATAATGTCAGTCACGAAAAAAAATACGATGATCGCCGATATTAGTAGTAAAAAATATTAATAAAAATGCCCTAAAACTATCCCCTATTTTGTAAACGCTATACATTTTGCGCAAACCAATCAATATACGCTTATTGGCCCAGATTCAGAGAGCCGTAACTCCTGTGTAACTGGTGTTAGACTGGAGTACTTTCGAATTACGCGCGTTTTTTAGCTAGTCTGAAACCTCAAACCATGAAAAGACGGCTGCGGGCTTCAATCCGACTGGATTACGTGTTCGTACGCCTTCGGATCTACGCTGCAATAAAATTGCGGCCACTGGGTGGACTTCCCGTCGTTTTCCGCGTCGGGGTATGCAAATGAGCTTTTGCCGGCGATCCCCGAAATTATGATCTTCAATCGCAATCTCTTACGGCATCTTTAGTCATCTTTTTTTTGCGTAACACTATACCAGCTTTTTGCTGCTCTAATATTAGACAGCCCATGTTAAGTATGGCCGTCGTTCCCGCGTCGAATTTCAACGTTTTCCGACATCTTTTATTATTCTTTACGTAAGTCGTCCGGGAATAGGAATGTCCGTAAACGACACTACTCAAACAACGAATGACGTAACGACGTGATTTCGCGCAATGCGCGGCGGGAAATTTCTGAACGGAGCATGCCCAGTTCGATCGCCGCTGGGACGCGCCTAATTTAAATGCTTTAAGCCCCCTAATCGCGTATTTCGATTACGCGGCGAGAAATAGACTACGCCGCCGTATCGTACGGGCAAAAATCTACCAGAATTCGATGTAGAGCCTGGTAAAATACGGCAGCGTAGAGTATTTCGAATACGCTGCGCAAATTTACGTGTACCCGAATCTGGCCCCTTGCGGTTTTTTTTTTTTTTACTAAAAATTGGTAGAAAAATACGTATCGGCCTGAACTGAGGAAAAAATATGTTTTTTTTTTATATATATTTTTGGGGGGATATTTATTACAGCAAAAAAAAAAAATATTGCTTTTTTTTCAAAATTGACGCTCCTATTTTTGTTTATAGCGCAAAAACTAAAAACCGCAGAGGTGATCAAATACCACCAAAAGAAATCTCTATTTGTGGGGAGGACGCCAGTTTTGTTTGGGAGCCACGTCGCACGACCGCGCAATTGTCAGTTAAAGCGACGCAGTGCGGAATCGCAAAAAAAAAAAATGGCCCGGTCGTCATTGGGCAGCCAAATCCTCCGGGGGTGAAGTGGTTCATGTGAACAAGCTGAAGTTAGAAGCTGATTGGCTATCATGCACAGTAGCACCAGATTTTGCACCCTCCAGTTTTAGTAAATCAACCACATTAATTGGTTAAAAAAAACATTTTTACTTGCACAGCAGCTTTAATTGGATTTACCCCTCTAAACCTGCTCTGGAACAATTGTTTAACGTTTCGCACTCATATTAAAATCTGCATTTGTAAATAAAATAATACTGTATGATATTAAATGTATATTTATAAGAAAAATACAAAACCAAAGCGGTGCAATCCCTTATTATTATTTATTTTTATTTATTTTTTACCAGAAAAAAGGTCGCACATAAATAGATACAATGGCCCAGATTCACAGAGTGCAAGGCGCACATTACGCCGCGGTAGCGCAAACGCCGTACGCCACGCCAACATAGTGCGGAGAGGCAGGCATTGCATTCAGCAAGCTATTCCTCCCAACGCTGCGTCAGCGCGGCGTGGGTTTCGAGGGAGAGCGCCGGCGTAGGTGGAAGTGGGCGTGACCCCATGCAAATGATGGTCCGGGCGTGGTGCAGTGTTTTACGCCCGGCGTATCACAAACTGCGCATGCGCCATGACGTCGCCGTGACGTGGACGCATGCACAGCACCCTCCTGCGCATGCTCACAATCACGCCGGCACAACTGCCTAAGCTACGCTGGATCACCACGTACGCCGTGAACTTAAAGCGGAGGCTCACCCTAAATATACTCTTTTTCCATGTGATCCAGCATACTGGCGTCAGCGCCAGTATGCTGTTTTTTTTTTTTATGCCCCACTTACTGTCAATCTTGATTTAGCTCCCCTGCGGTGGATGGCGCCTGTATAGCCCGTCACTGGTTCCGAAAATACCCGATTTAGGACTCGGGTATTTCCGGCGCAATACGGCGCCTGCGCACAGACCTAGGAGCTGACTGCGCAGGCGCCGTATTTCTCCGAGTCCTATTTCGGCTTTTTTCGGAGGGCGTGACGCGCCATAGCCATAGGACTCAGAGAAATACGGCGCCTGTGCAGTCAGCTCCTAGGTCTGTGCGCAGGCGCCGTATTGCGCCGGAAATACCCGAGTCCTAAATCAGGTATTTTCGGAACCAGTGACGGGCTATACAGGCGCCATCCACCGCGGGGGAGCTAAATCAAAATTGAAGATTAGACAGTAAGTGGGCATAAAAAAAAAAAAAAAAACAGCATACTGGCGCTGACGCCAGTATGCTGGATCACATGGAAAAGAGTATATTTAGGATGAACCTCCGCTTTAACGTACACCCAGCCCGACACACGTCCAACGCACAATACGCCGGCCTGTGTTCTCTGGGGCAGACCTTTGCATGTCTGTTGCCGGGTTGCACCTCATCTATGGGGAATAACTTTACGCCAGACGTACAACTCACGCGCACCTCGCGTTCCATGCGTCGGGCGTATCACCATATTTCCCTCATTTTGCATGTTTGAATGTCTAATCAAAGGGAGCAGCACCATGCGTCCAGCCCATATGTGCGCCCACCCTACGGCGGCGTGTGCAAGCTACGTCGGCGGGGTGTAGCCTGTTTTTAGGCGCATTTTGGTTTGTGGGTCTGGCGCACACATACGCCCGGCGCACATTTGCACTTACGTCGCCGTAATGTGCTATACGTCGGTGTAAGTGCTTTGTGAATCTGGGACATCAAGTCTGAAAACTGTGTGCTCCTGCAAAACGACAAAAACAAATGACATTACCTCAAATGATCAATAGGTGGCGCTTTAAACACCTTTACAGCTGAGTTTAGAGTCCATTGTAAATAAGAGACATATAATTATTGCTCTCACTTTGACGCCACAGTGATACCCAGCATGGCTTGCGCAATTGCTTATACCAAGTACTCCCAACGGGCCATGTTTTGGGATCTTCCCTTAGATAAAATAGTTCTTATCAATACTATGTCATTGATATCAATTTAAAGTAGGTGTGCAAAGGGTGTGAAGATTAGAGAGGGACTGGGAGCGAAGTGCAGGAGGAGAGAGGAGTGAACATTATAGAGGGAGCGGTGTGCAGGAGGAGAGAGAAGTGAACATTATAGAGGGAGCGGTGTGCAGGAGGAGAGAGGAGTGAACATTAGAGAGGGAGCGGTGTGCAGGAGGAGAGAGGAGTGAACATTAGAGAGGGAGCGGTGTGCAGGAGGAGAGAGGAGTGAACATTATAGAGGGAGCGGTGTGCAGGAGGAGAGAGGAGTGAACATTAGAGAGGGAGCGATGTGCAGGAGGAGAGAGGAGTGAACATTAGAGAGGGAGCGATGTGCAGGAGGAGAGAGGAGTGAAGGTTAGAGAGGGAGCGGTGTGCAGGAGGAGAGAGGAGTAAAGGTTAGAGAGGGAGCGGTGTGCAGGAGGAGAGAGGAGTGAACATTAGAGAGGGAGCGATGTGCAGGAGGAGAGAGGAGTGAACATTAGAGAGGGAGCGATGTGCAGGAGGAGAGAGGAGTGAACATTAGAGAGGGAGCGGTGTGCAGGAGGAGAGAGGAGTGAACATTAGAGAGGGAGCAGTGTGCAGGAGGAGAGAGGAGTGAACATTAGAGAGGGAGCGATGTGCAGGAGGAGAGAGGAACAAACAGAGAGGGAGCGAAGTGCAGGAGGAGAGAGGAGTGAACATTAGAGAGGGAGCGGTGTGCAGGAGGAGAGAGGAGTGAACATTAGAGAGGGAGCGGTGTGCAGGAGGAGAGAGGAGTGAACATTAGAGAGGGAGCGGTGTGCAGGAGGAGAGAGGAGTGAAGATTAGAGAGGGAGCGATGGGCGGGAGGAGAGAGGAACAAACATTAGAGAGGGAGCGATGTGTAGGAGGAGAGAGGAGTGAAGGTTAGAGAGGGAGCGGTGTGCAGGAGGAGAGAGGAGTGAACATTAGAGAGGGAGCGATGTGCAGGAGGAGGAGTGAACATTAGAGAGGGAGCAGTGTGCAGGAGGAGAGAGGAGTGAACATTAGAGAGGGAGCGATGTGCAGGAGGAGAGAGGAACAAACAGAGAGGGAGCGAAGTGCAGGAGGAGATAGGAGTGAACATTAGAGAGGGAGCAGTGTGCAGGAGGAGAGAGGAGTGAACATTAGAGAGGAAGCGATGTGCAGGAGGAGATAGGAGTGAACATTAGAGAGGGAGCAGTGTGCAGGAGGAGAGAGGAGTGAACATTAGAGAGGGAGCGGTGTGCAGGAGGAGAGAGGAGTGAACATTAGAGAGGAAGCAATGTGCAGGAGGAGAGAGGAGTGAACATTAGAGAGGGAGCGATGTGCAGGAGGAGAGAGGAGTGAAGATTAGAGAGGGAGCGATGTGCAGGAGGAGGAGTGAACATTAGAGAGGGAGCGGTGTGCAGGAGGAGAGAGGAGTGAACATTAGAGAGGAAGCAATGTGCAGGAGGAGAGAGGAGTGAACATTAGAGAGGGAGCGATGTGCAGGAGGAGAGAGGAGTGAAGATTAGAGAGGGAGCGATGTGCAGGAGGAGGAGTGAACATTAGAGAGGGAGCGGTGTGCAGGAGGAGAGAGGAGTGAACATTAGAGAGGGAGCGATGTGCAGAAGGATGTTGTTTTTTGATCGCTTCCTGCTGTCATACGCGACATCCTTGGGTTGAAGTGGTGGTTTCTGATGGCTGCAGCTACATACAGATATCTTTGTTTTCAGCCGGCGATTCCCTCTCTCAAAAGCCATCCTAGTGGCCGATTAGCTGCTGGTTTGCTTTTACAGGGAGCGGGAAGGGGGTGCACCCCCCACCACCCCCGGCAGCGCCACCAGATTACCATAGATAGAGCTGGCCGTGGACCGGATGATTTCTACATGTAGGAGAGAAATATCAGAATTGGCCCAGATGGGAGTTGGTTAAAGCAGAAAATATATAATTTGTCCCCTAGATGGTGCTAACTATCATGGGACGTTCGTAGGCAGTTTTTATTGGCCTAATGCTAAATTTATTTAATTAAAAATCCATTAAAAAGATTTGACTAGCACAGGAAATGGGGGGGGGGGGGGATCTGCTTAGAGTTCATCTCTTAGTTACTACCAGAACTATTACCAGAGGAAGGAACGGGGAGAGGGGGGGGGGGGTTAAGACCCCCATGGATGCGTTCTGGGGGGGGCACTTTAAAAGGACCTATGCTTGAAGTGAAGGTTGGACTTGAAATCCAACCTCTCACAAGAGCATAAGCCCTCTCACCTCCCAAAGCACCCCCTATCACATATCTGACCCCCACCTCCTTAAAACACAAGTGGAAAAGGGGTGTGTATGGAGGGAGGGGATCTGTACGTAGTAGAGGGAGGATCTGAACTGAGGGACAGGGGTCTATATTTAGTGGAGAGGGGGTCTCTAAAGAGGGAGGGTGTCTATACTTTGTGGAGGGGGGATCTAGACTGGGGGACAGAGGTCTGTACTTGGTGGAGAGGGGGTCTGAACTGAGGGATGGGGAGCTGTACTTAGTGGAGAGGGGGTCTGTAAAGGGGAGGGGGGTCTATACTTAGTGGAGAGGGGGTCTATACTTAGTGGAGAGGGGTCTGTACTTGGTGGAAAGGGGGTCTGGACTGAGGGACAGGGGTCTGTACTTGGTGAAAAGGGGGTTTGGATTGAGGGACGGGGGTCTGTACTTGGTGGAGAGGGGGTCTGGACTGAGGGACGGGGGTCTGTACTTGGTGGAGAGGGGGTCTGGACTGAGGGACAGGGGTCTGTACTTGGTGGAGAGGGGGCTTGGATTGAGGGACGGGGTCTGTACTTGGTGGAGAGGGGGTCTGGACTGAGGGACGGGGGTCCGTACTTAGTGGAGAAGGGGTCTAAACTGAGGGATGGGGGGCTGTACTTAGTGGAGAGGGGGTCTGTAAAGGGGAGGGGGGTCTATACTTAGTGGAGAGGGGGTCTGGACTGAGGGACAGGGGTCTGTACTTGGTGGAGAGGGGGTTTGGATTGAGGGACAGGGGTCTGTACTTAGTGGAGATGGGGTCTAGGCTGAGGGACGGGGGTCTTTACTTAGTGGAGAGGGGTTCTATAAAGGGGAGGGGGTCTATACTTAGTGGAGAGGTGGTCTGGACTGAGGGACGGGGGTCTGTGCTTAGTGGAGAGGGGGTCTGTACTGATATGGGGGGGTCTATATTTAGTTGAGAAGGGAGGTCTGTACTGAGAGGAGACTATACTTGGTGGAGGAGGGGTGACACCATGTTTTACCGCACCAGGTAACACCAACCCTAGTGATGCCACTGGGCTGTGGTGCTGACATCACTGGACTCCAGGACACATAAGTGTCCTAACATTAAAGGTCAGCAGCCCCCCTAATACTTACCTAAGGTACCTCTCTCTCCAGCAATGCCCACAAATATGGATGGCCGGGTTCTGTGCCGTGTCTGAATGGACACAGGGAGCTGTAAATCAGCTCCGGTGCCCCCCTAGAAAACTGCTTGCTGTGGGGGCACTGAACAGGAGGGAGGGGCCAGGATCACAGAAGAGGGACCCAGGAACAGAAGGATCTGGGCTGCTCTGTGCAAAACCAAACTGCACAGAGCAAGTAAGTATAACATGTTTATTATTTTTATTGGGGGGGGGGTGAGACTTAAGGCTGGGTTCACACCTAAGACGGAGCCGTTGGGTCACCGTTTCAGGTCTGATTTCAGAGCTAAATTCAAACCTGAAACGGACCGAAAAAGGCACCCGTTTTTCCTGCAAAACGCACCGGACCTGCTGTGGAGATATGTGAACCGCCTCCATAGAGAGCCAGTCACAGTCTACTGCTATGGGAATTGGATGCAGTGATACCCACATCCGATTTTCATAGGTGTGAACCTGGCCTTACACTCACTTTAACAAATCTTGTTTGCCATCAATGCATTTCAGACAAACCTGTTGGAATCTTCTCATGGATGCTGAGAATTGTAACCTGTAGAAATGTTGATCATTTAAATAAAAGTGGGCGGGAAAGACGTGAAAATGATATCTGCAGGGAGAAAACTCGTGGACTTGATGCCACCAATGAGCCAACAAACCCCCCGAGGTGTCACAACCTGGAGGAGATGATCTCGCTCCGCCGCTCTCACAATGCTGCTGCCAATTACCTGAATTTTACATTCTTTCGCATATTGGCACAGTGAGTTTTCTCTTCAGTTAGAAATTGCCAAAGCCTTGGGGGGAACCCGCCCTGTTCTTACATGCCAGCATCCAGGAGTCTAAGATCCAGGGTGAGAAGGTTTGCTAATAGAAAGGCGTGTCATTTGAAAAATTAGCATAGCAGTTTCAGTTTGCCTAGAGGGTGTATACATTCCTTCTGTGTGCAATAGAAAAAAATGTTTGGCGCTGCTTGAATGTTGTTTTTTGATCGCTCCCTGCTATCATACGCGACATCCTTGGGTTGAAGTGGTGACAGCTGATGGCTGCAGCTACATACAGATATCTTTGTTTTCAGCCGGCGATTCCCTCTTGTAAAAGCCATCCTAGTGGCCGATTAGCTGCTGGGTTGCTTTTACAGGGAGCGGGAAGGGGGTGCACCCCCCACCACCCCCGGCAGCGCCACCAGATTACCATAGATAGAGTTGGCCGTGGACCGGATGATTTCTACATGTAGGAGAGAAATATCAGAATTGGCCCAGATGGGAGTTGGTTAAAGCAGAAAATATATAATTTGTCCCCTAGATGGTGCTAACTATCATAGGACTTTCGTAGGCTGGGGGGGGGCACTTTGAGAAAAGAAAGGACCTATGCTTGAAGTGAAGGTTGGACTTGAAATCTAACCTCCCACAAGAGCATAAGCCCTCTCACCTCCCAAAGCACCCCCCCAGAACATATCTGACCCCCACCTTCTTAAAACACAAGTGGAAAGGGGGTGTGTATGGAGGGGCGGGGTCTGTACTTTGTGGAGTGGGGATCTGGACTGAGGGACAGGGGTCTATATTTAGTGGAAAGGGGGTCTCTAAGGAGGGAGGGTGTCTATACTTTGTGGAGGGGGGATCTAGACTGGGGGAAAGAGGTCTGTACTTGGTCGAAAGGGGGTCTGGACTGAGGGACAGGGATCTGTACTTAGTGGAGAGGGGGTCTAGACTGAAAGATGAGGGTCTGTAATTAGTGGAGAGGGGGTCTATACTTAGTGGAGAAGGGGTCTGGACTGAGGGACGGGGGTCTGTACTTGGTGGAGATGGGATCTGGACTGAGGGACAGAGGTCTGTACTAGGTGGAGAGGGGGTCTGGACTGAGGGACGGGGGTCTGTACTTGGTGGAGAGGGGATTTGGACTAAGGGACAGGGGTCTGTACTTGGTGGAGAGGGGGTCAGGATTGAGCGACGGGGGTCTGTACTTGGTGGAGAGGGGTCTGTAAAGGGGAGGCGGGTCTATACTTAATGGAGAGGGGGTCTGGACTGAGGGACGGGGGTCTGTACTTGGTGGAGAGGGGGTCTGGGTTGAGGGACAGGGGTCTGTACTTGGTGGAAAGGGGGTCTGGACTGAGGGACGGGGTCTGTACTTGGTGGAGAGGGGGTCTGGACTGAGGGACGGGGGTCTGTACTTGGTGGAGAGGGGGTCTGGGTAGAGGGACAGGGGTCTGTACTTGGTGGAGAGGGGTCTGTAAAGGGGAGGGGGGTCTATACTTAATGGAGAGGGGGTCTGGACTGAGGGACGGGGGTCTGTACTTGGTGGAGAGGGGGTCTGGACTGAGGGACGTGGTCTGTACTTGGTGGAGAGGGGGTCTGGACTGGGGGATGGGGGTCTGTTCTTAGTGGAGCAGGGGTCTGGACTGAGGGATGGGGGCTGTACTTAGTGGAGAGGGGGTCTGTTCTTAGTGGAGCAGGGGTCTGGACTGAGGGATGGGGGGCTGTACTTAGTGGAGAGGGGGTCTGGACTGAGGGATGGGAGGCTGTACTTAGTGGAGAGGGGATCTGGACTGAGAGATAGGGGTCTGGACTGAGGGACGGGGGTCTGTACTTAGTGGAGAGGGGGTCTGGACTGAGAGATAGGGGTCTGTACTTGGTGGAGAGGGGGTCTGGATTAAGGGGCGGGGGTCTGTACTTGGTGGAGAGGGGGTCTGGACTGATATGGGGTGGGGTCTATATTTAGTTGAGAAGGGAGGTCTGTACTGAGAGGAGACTATACTTGGTGGAGGAGGGGTGACACCATGTTTTACCGCACCAGGTAACACCAACCCTAGTGATGCCACTGGGCTGCGGTGCTGACATCACTGGACTCCAGGGCACATAAGTGTCCTAACATTAAAGGTCAGCAGCCCCCCTAATACTTACCTAAGGTACCTCTCTCTCCAGCAATGCCCACAAATATGCAGGGCCGGGTTGTGTGCCATGTCTGAATGGACACAGGGAGCTGTGATTCAGCTCTGGTGCCCCCCTAGAAAGCTGCTTGCTGTGGGGGCACTGAACAGGAGGGAGGGGCCAGGATCACAGAAGAGGGACCCAGGAACAGGAGGATCCGGGCTGCTCTGTGCAAAACCAAACTGCACAGAGCAAGTAAGTATAACATGTTTATTATTTTTATTGGGTGGGGGGGGGGGGGGGGGGTGAGACTTAAGGCTGGGTTCACACCTAAGACGGATTTGTTGAGTCCTGGTTCACCGTTTCAGGTCTGATTTCAGAGCTAAATTCAAACCTGAAACGGACCGAAAAAGTCACACGTTTTTCCTGCAAAACGCACCGGACCTGCTTGTGGAGATATGTGAACCGCCTCCATAGAGAGCCAGTCACAGTCTACTGCTATGGGAATTGGATGCAGTGATACCCACATCCGATTCTCATAGGTGTGAACCCGGCCTTACACTCACTTTAACAAATCTTGTTGGCAATCAATGCATTTCAGACAAACCTGTTGGAATCTTTTCATGGATGCTGAGAATTGTAACCTGTGGAAATTTTGATCATTTAAATAAAAATGGGCGGGAAAGCCGTGAAAATGATATCTGCAGGGAGAAAACTCCTGGACTTGATGCCACCAGTGAGCCAAAAAAACCCCGATGTGCCGCTCCCACACTGCTGCCAATTACTTGAATTTTACATTCATTAACATATTGGCACAGTGAGTTTTCTCTTCAGTTAAAAATTGCCAAAGCCTTCGCGGGAACCCACCCTGTTCTTACATGGCAGCATCCAGGAATCCAAGGTGAGAACATTTTCTTACAGAAAGGCCTAGGTGTGTAATCTGAAACAATTAGCGTAGCAGCCAATAGAAAGTGTATACACTCCTTCTGTGTGTATAAGGCCCCATGCACACGAGACGCCGGTGTAAACTCTGCTGAACACATGTTTTTAAAGGCTGAAACCGGCATTTACAAACGCCCATTTTCCCGCATTTGCAGCCGCGCTTAGCGGGGGTTTTACCGCGTTTGCGTCTAGAAGCGTATAGTTAAGAAACATCATAAGACCCTCCCTAAGGATCCCTAAGACCCTCCCTTAACCACTTCCAGCCCAAGGACGTCATATGACGTCCTGGCTTTCAGTGGGGATATCTGAATGATGGGAGCAGCCACAGGCATCATTCAGATATCCATCTCTTCAGGCGGCGATTCTGTGCACCATAAGAATGATCATAGCGGTGGTTCCGCCGCTTGATCGTTCTTATAGGCGGCGGGAGGGGACGCCTCCCCCTCCCGCCGCCACCCGGTAAAGGAGACCCGGAGAAACGATCCGCCGCCGTCCGCTGTAAACCATAGAGTAGACTGGTGACCAGATGGTCACCAGTCATCTCTATGATCATCGGAGGCCTGGGCGCGATGTTATGATGTCACGCCTGGGTCCTGGAATGTAAACACAGCCGCAATCGCGGCTGAAAGCATTAGATGGGTGAAATTTTTTTCACGATCTAATGCTTTCCAGCCTGGAGGAGAGATGTGAGGTCTTATTGACCCCCCCCCCCCCCCCCGCATCTCTCCATAAAGAGGACCTGTCACACACTATTCCTATTACAAGGGATGTTTACATTCCTTGTAATAGGAGTAAAAGTGATACAAAATAAAAATGTCAAAAAAAGTGTAGAAAATAAAAGAAGTTAAGTAAAATAAAATAAAAATAATAAAATAAAACATTTTTAAACGCCCCTATCCCCGGTAGCTCGCGCTCAGAAGCGAACACACACTTAAGTCCCGCCCACATATGTAAATGCCGTTCAAACCACACATGTGAGGTATCGCCGCGTGCGTTAGAGCGCCAGCAACAATTCTAGCACTAGACCTCCTCTGCAACTCTAAATTTGTAACTTGTAAAAAAAAAATAAGCAAAGCCTATGGAGATTTTTAAGTACTGATGTTTGGCGCCACTCCATGAGTGTGCACAATTTTAAAGCGTGACATGTTAGGTATCTATTTACTCGGCGTAACTTCATCTTTCACATTATATAAAACAATGTGGCTAACTTTACTGTTTTGTTATTTTTTAATTCACAAAACCGTTTTTTTCCCCAAAAAAAGGCGTTTGAAAAAATAATTGCGCAAATACTGTGTGAGATAAAAAGTTGCAATGGCCTGAAGTTTATTCCCTATGGTGTCTGCTAAAAAAAAAAATAATGTTTGGGGGTTCTGAGTAATTTTCTAACAAAAAAAATATGATTTATGCATGTAGGAGAGAAGTGCCAAAATAGGCCCGGTATTGAAGTGGTTAAAAACAGTATTATTAACCATTTCAGTCATTTTGTGAGACCAGTGAGTAGCAGCTGAGAGAGCAGCAGTGTACTTGTATTTAGGGTGTCACTTGCCACATCACCTGCCACAAGCTGCGGATTTTCCACTTGCCACGTCACCAGGGCCGGATTTGCTCTCTCTGCCGCCCCAAGGCCAGGTTCCACAATGCACCCTCTCCCCGCCAACTGACCCACCCCCCCAAATCAACAAAGAATGGCAACCGGGTTAGTTCAAATATTTTTATTTATTATTTAAATTTTTATCACTTTTTTTTATTATTTGCAGCTTGTCGTTTACTTTTTTCTTTTTGTATCGTTTTCTTATTATTTTAAATATTTTTCTTATTCTTTACTTTTTAATTACTTTTTTTTTTATCAATTTAATTATTATTTCCTATTTTTTTTATCATTTTTTTTCACTTCACTTTATTGCTATCACAGAGGAGAAAACAATTCCGTGTGATAGCAATTGGAGGTGACAGGTTCTCTTTATTGACCCTGTCACCTCCAAAAACAGGAATCCTAGCACTGTGCTAGAACTCCTGTAACAGCTGGGATGGGAAGAGCACAGCTCACCCCTCTCACTGTGTACATCAGCAGCAGGGACAGGAGACAGACTGGTGTGCTGGGGGGAGGACGGAGTCCCAAAGACAGAGCCAGCAGAGAGAGGTGTGTGGGGGGGAGGGGGATGGACGGCAGCACACATTTTACAAGTGATTTTGGTGGCATCACCGCAATCACTTGTTAAAGAGCGAGCGGATTCCCCCACACTACATTTTGTCCTGCTAGAAAGCAACTTACCCCCCTTAAGTTCCGGGTGTTGGGGGGACTCCATGCCCTGCCGCGCCCGAGGCCTGGCCTTGGTGGCCTTGTGGGAAATCCGGGCCTGGCTACTGCCCCAGAGTGAAAGAGGTCTTAGTGGCCGATTTGCCACCATTACAAGTAGATAAAAATAAATAAAAAAACTTTAGTGTAAACTAAAAATATGGAGCATAATACATATTGGCGTCAACTTATGAAGAAATTTTCATTTTTTACATTTTTTTAATTGGATATAAAACATAGCAGAAAGAAAAAAAATATTATTAGTTTTTTTATTTTTTCAAAATTGTCACTGCTTTTTTAACCACTTGCTGCCCGCCATATAGCAAAATGATGGTGGCAAAGTGGTTTCAATATCCTGACTGGATGTCATATGACGTCTTCAGGATATTAAGCCGAGCAGAGGAGAGCCGGTCGACTGCTCCTCTGACAGTAGGGGTTTGTGCTGATCGATTATCAGCGCAGCCCCCCGAGGATGCCCACACTGGACCACCAGGGATGCCCACCACAGGTATGCTACCCTAGACCACCAGGGATGCAAATCAGAAATGTATAATGGATGCCAATCAGTGCCCACAATGGGTATCACTGATTGGCAGGCATTATTGTTTGGCACTGGCATCCATTAGTACAACACATTACAGTACATCAGTGCCCATCCATGCCACCTATCAGTGCCCATCCGTGCCGCCTATCAGTGCCCATCCGTGCTGCTCATCAGTGCCACCTATCAGTGCCCATCCATGCCACCTATCAGTGCCCATCCGTGCCGCCTATCAGTGCCCATCCGTGCCGCCTATCAGTGCCCATCCGTGCCGCCTATCAGTGCCCATCCGTGCTGCTCATCAGTGCAGCCCCATCAGTGAAGGAGAAAACTTACTTATTTACAATGTTTTATAACTGAAACAAAAAAACACTTTTTTTTTCGAAATTTTCTTCTTTTTTTTTCCCCCAGAAAATAAAAACCGCAGAGGTGATCAAATACCACCAAAAGAAAGCTCTATTTGTGGGAACAAAATGATAAAAATGTAATTTGGGTACAGTGTAGCACGACCGCGCAATTGTCATTCAAAGTGCAACAGCGCTGAAAGCGGAAAATTGGCCTGGGCGGGAAGGGGGTGTAAGTAAAATAAAAACCGCAGAGGTGATCAAATATCACCAAAATAAATCTCTATTTGTGGGAAAATGATAGAAATGTTAGTTGGGAGTCACATGAGTGTGGAATCGTCAGGTAATGTAACCCAGTGCTGTATAGGAAAAAAATGGCCTAGTCAGTAAAGCTAGAGGGGGGGTAAACCTTCCGGATTCCGGAGTTCACCTTTAAAAATATCCTGACACCAAGGGGGCGTCATTCTCACCAGGGCGGGAAAGGTGGAAATGCCGGATGTACTCCACTAAAAATTGTTGCAATTGCAAATAATAAATAAAAGAAAGTAGTTGCAATTAGATGAAGGAGGGGGAGGGGGGTAAAGAAAAATGCGAAAGTGGGTGAATTTCTATAATATGGGAAACTGACGCCTCGGGGAGTGTTGGGTCAGTAGATCTGTCAGTCTGCTCCGTGTTCTAGAAAAAACAAAGAACTCACTTCCCCGCCCTGTACATAGACAGCCCGCAGCAGTCCCTCTGCCAGGTAGCGGCTCACACAGGAGGGGAATACCACCGGGAACTCGCACATGCGCCTTAGTCATAAAGAGGAGATATGTACAGGACACGCCCCCATGTGGTGCATATAAAAGTGAAGAGGACAGGGAGATTCATAGATCAGATGTAACACCGGGGAATCACCCCCAGCCCAGTGTGGGGGGTGATGGTGGGGGCCAGCCCAGTATAGGGGTAATAGTGGGGGTCACCCCAGTAATGGGGGGTGGTGATGGTGGGGGTCAGCCCAGTAACGGGGGTGATGGTGGGGGCCAGCCCAGTAATGGGGGGTGGTGATGGTGGGGGTCAGCCCAGTAACGGGGGTGATGGTGGGGGCCAGCCCAGTAATGGGGGGTGGTGATGGTGGGGGTCAGCCCAGTAACGGGGGTGATGGTGGGGGCCAGCCCAGTAATGGGGGGTGGTGATGGTGGGGGTCAGCCCAGTAACGGGGGTGATGGTGGGGGTCAGCCCAGTAATGGGGGGTGGTGATGGTGGGGGTCAGCCCAGAAATGGGAGTGATGGTGGGGGAAATTGTAATAAAGAAGGTTCATTGTGGGGGGGAGGGGGGGGGTGTGGTATTATTAAGGGAAAGTGGACCTCATAGTATCTAGATGGGAGGGGGGTGATAGTGGGGGCCAGCACAGTGTGGGGGGTGATAGTGAGGAACAGCACAGTGTGGGGGGTGATAGTGGTGGTCAGCCCAGTATAGGGGGGTGATGGTGGGGCTCAGCCCAGTAATGGGGGGTGGTGATGGTGGGGGTCAGCCCAGTAATGGGGGGTGGTGATGGTGGGGGTCAGCCCAGTAATGGGGGGTGGTGATGGTGGGGGTCAGCCCAATATGGGAAGGGGTGATGGTGGGGGTCAGCCCAGTAATGGGGGGTGGTGATGGTGGGGGTCAGCCTAGTAATGGGGGGTGGTGATGGTGGGGGTCAGCCCAGTATAGGGGGGAGATGAGTAGGAGTAGTAAGGGGAGGATATAGGGGTCTGTAGTAAGGAAAGGGGTAATGAGTAGGAGTAGTAAGGGGAGGATAGAGGGGTCTGTAGTAAGGAAAGGGGTAATGAGTAGGAGTAGTAAGGGGAGGATAGAGGGGTCTGTAGTAAGGAAAGGGGTAATAAGTAGGAGTTCATGGTCACCTGACCCCTTCATGACATGTCCTTCCCCCGCCATGAATGCAGCCTGCTCAATCACTGACTGCTCCTCACCCCCGAAACCCCCAGCCCCGCCTTCAGTGTTCTGCCCGCCCACTCCTGTCACAGCTAACAGCAGCGGCGCCGGGCTCCTCACCGCGCCGCTCACTCGCTGACTCCACCCCCCTGCGAGTGTCCTCTCAGGCAGCCCGGCGGCGCGCTCCTCACAGGCAGCGGAACGGGCAGAACGGGTGTATGCCGCCCCCTAAAGGTGCCGCCTGGTACCCATGGTACCACCCGGTCCCATCATAGGGCCGGCCCTGGGGATATCGCTGCATATTCTGCACACATATTACCCCCCACCCCTTTTCCCACAAATACTGCAGCTTGTTATTCTGCACTCCTCTCCTACACATTTTACCCACTGCTTATAACCTCATCAGTTCTCTCCCATACACCCTCCACATTATAATACCCTCCAGTACTCCTCTCCTGCACATACTCCCTCCCTGTCCTCTCTTCCAGTACTCCTCTCCTAATCTCTACTCCTCCACTCACCTGTCCCTTCTTCCTCCTCTCAATTAGAGCGCCTCTAACCCCCAGTACTCCTCTCCCCTCCATACCGCCCCATGTGTGACCCCCCTGTACTCCTCTCCTCAACGCCCCATGTGTGACCCCCCTGTACTCCTCTCCCTCCATACCGCCCCATGTCTGACCCCCCTGTACTCCTCTCCCCTCCATACCTGCCCCATGTGTAATCCCCTCCTGTACTCCTCTCCCCTCCATACTGCCCCATGAAGGACCCCCCTGTCCTCCTCTCCCCTCCATACCGCCCTATGTGTGACCCCCGTACTCCTCTCACCTCCATACCACCCCATGTGTGACCCCCCCTGTATTCCTCTCCCCCCCTCCATACCACCCCATGTGTGACCCCCCTGTACTCCTCTCCCCTCCATACCGCCCCATGTGTGACCCCCCTGTACTCCTCTCCCCTCCATACCGCCCCATGTGTGACCCCCGTACTCCTCTCCCATACCGCCCCATGTGTGACCCCCCTGTACTCCTCTCCCCTCCATACCGCCCCATGTGTGACCCCCCTGTACTCCTCTCCCCTCCATACCAGCCCCATGTGTGACCCCCCTGTACTCCTCTCCCCTCCATACCACCCCATGTGTGACCCCCGTACTCCTCTCTCCATACCGCCCCATGTCTGACCCCCCTGTACTCCTCTCCCCTCCTTTCCCGCCCCATGTGTGACCCCCCTGTACTCCTCTCCCCTCCATACCGCCCCATGTGTGACCCCCCTGTACTCCACCGGCGCCCTCCATACCGCCCCATGTGTGACCCCCCCTGTACTCCTCTCTTCTCCATACCGCCCCATGTGTGACCCCCCCTGTACTCCTCTCCCTCCATACCGCCCCATGTGTGACCCCCCTGTACTCCACCGGCGCCCTCCATACCGCCCCATGTGTGACCCCCCCTGTACTACTCTCTTCTCCATACCGCCCTGTCATGTGTGACCCCCCCTGTACTCCTCTCTTCTCCATACCACCCCATGTGTGACCCCCCCCTGTACTCCTCCCCCCCCTCCATACCGCCACATGTGTGACCTCCCCTGTACTCCTCTCTTCTCCATACCGCCCCATGTGTGACCCCCCCCTGTACTCCCTCCCCCTCCATACCGCCCCATGTGTGACCCCCCCTGTACTCCTCTCTTCTCCATACCGCCCCATGTGTGACCCCCCCCTGTACTACTCTCTTCTCCATACCGCCCCATGTGTGACCCCCCCTGTACTGTACCTCTCTTCTCCATACCACCCCATGTGTGACCCCCCCCTGTACTCCTCCCCCCCCTCCATACCGCCACATGTGTGACCTCCCCTGTACTCCTCTCTTCTCCATACCAGCCCCATGTGTGACCCCCCCCTGTACTCCTCCCCCTCCATACCGCCCCATGTGTGACCCCCCCTGTACTCCTCTCCCCTCCATACCGCCCCATGTCTGCTGACCCCCCCTGTACTCCTCCCCTCTCCATACCGCCCCATGTCTGACCCCCCTGTACTCCTCTCCCATACCGCCCCATGTGTGACCCTCCTGTACTCCTCTCCAGTGTGAAAGGGGTCTTAGTGGCTGATTTGCCACCATTACTAGTACAGAAATATAAATATACCCCCCATAGTATGGAGATTCTAGAACTTCAGTGAAAACCAAACAATATACACTTATTATTATTATTATACCAAACATATGGAACAGAATAAATATTGGTGTCAATTTCTGAAGAAACTGATTTTGTACATTTTTATTGGATACATTTTATAGCAGAAAGTAAAAAATATTATTGTGTTTTATTTTTCAAAATTGTCGCTGTTTTTATAAAGCATAAAAATAAAAAACGCAAAGATGATAAAATGTCACCGAAATAAATCTCTGTGGGGGAAATGATAGAAATGTTATTTGGGAGTCACCTGAGGGCAGAGTTGTCAGAGAATGGAACGCAGTGCTGGAGAGGAGGAAATGGCCTGGTCAGGAATGGGGGGGATAAACCTTCCGGAGATCACCTTTAACAAGACCCTGACACCAGGGGGCGTCATTCTCACCCGGGCAGGAAAGGTGGGAATGCCGGATGTACCCCACTAAAGATACTTGCAATAAAGAAAAGAAAAGAAAGAAAAAGGGGTGGGGTTTAGGAACATGCGAAAGTGAGTGAATGTGTTTACCTGAAAGAAACTCACACCTCGGGGGTGTTGTATAAATAGACCTGTCAGTCCTCACCCCCCCCCCCCCCCTTACAGTGGGGTGTCATTATAGTGGGGAGAAAAATTGGTTTCACGTATAATGGAGAAGGGTTCATTGTGGGGGGGTTGGTATTGACTAGTAACTAGTTGGGGGGGGGGGGTGATGATTGTCCTCCTGCACACACTGCTGCCCCCCCCCCCCTCTGTACCCCCCCCTCTCCAGTACTCTTCGCCCCCCCCTCCCTCTCCCTGCACACACTTCTCCTGCCACCCCACCCCCCCCTCTCCCAGTACTCCTTCTCCTGCACACACTCCCAATGCCCCCCCTCTCCAGTACTCCTTCCTGCACACACTGCCCCCCCCTTCCAGTCTTCTCCGTCTCACTTCCCTGCACCACACCTCTGCCTCCACCCCCCCCCCCCCTCTTCCAAACTGTCCTTCTCCTGCACACACTGCACCCCCCCCTCTCAGTACTCCTTCTCCTGCACACACTGCCCCCCCCCTCACTGCCCTTCCCTGCCCCCCCCCCTCTCTCCAGTACTACCTTCTCTCCTGCCCCTGAACTTTGCCCACCCCCCCTCTCCAATACTCCATCTGCCTGCACCACTGCCCCCCCCCTCTCTCCGTACTACTCCTTCTCTCTGCACACAACTGCCCCCCCCTCCCCAACTCCGCACACTGCACACTGCCCCCCCCTCTCCAGTACTCCTCTCTCCTGCACACACTGCCCACCCCCCCCCCTCTCCAACACTACTCCTCTCTCCTGCACACACGCCCCCGCCTCTCCAATACTTCTTCGCCACTACTCCCCCCCTTCCCTGCACACACTGACCCACTGCCCCCCCTCCCTTCTCCTGCACACACTGCCCCCTCCCTCTCCAGTACTTCCTTCTCTCTGCACACACTGCCCCCCCCCCACCTCTCCAATACTCCTTCTCCTGCACACACTGCCCCCCCCCTCTCCCAGTACTCCTTCTCCTCACCACTACCCTACTGCTTCTCCTACTCCCATCCCCTGCACACACTGCCCCCCCCCTGCAATACACTGGCTACACTAGCCCCCCACCTCTCCAATACTCCTTCCACACACACTGCCCCCCCCCCCCTCTCCAGTACTCCTCCTGCACACACTGCCCCCCCCCTCTCCAGTACTCCCTTCTTCTCCTGCACACACACTGCCCCCCCCCCCTCTCCAATACTCCTTCTCCTTCTCCTGCACACCGCACTGCCCCCCCCCCTCTCCAATACTCCTTCTCCTGCACACACTGGCCCCCCCCTCTCCAGTACTTCTCCTTCTCCTGCACACACACTGGCCCCCCCCTCTCCAGTACTCCTTCTCACAACCTTCCTCTCCTTCTCCGCACACACTGCCCCCTGACCTGCCCCCCCTCCAATGCAGCTCCTTCTCCCAGCACACAAGCTACTTGCTCACACACTCCCCCCTCCGGTGTAAAAACCCCCCCCATCACACAGCCCGCCCCCCCCTCCAGTACTCCTTCTCCTGCACACACTGCCCCCCCCCTCCAGTCCCTTCTGCCACACTCTCCCCCCCCCTACTCCCCCACACACTGCCCCCCCTCTCCTGCACTCCACTGGCCCCCCCCCCTCTCCAGTACTCCTTCTCTCCTGCACACACCACTGCCCCCCCTCTCCAATACTCCTTCGCCTGCACCCTGCCCCTGCCCCCCCCCTCTCCAGTATTCCTTCTCCTGCACACACTCTGCCCCTGCCCCAACTCTCTTCCTTCCTCCTGCACACTGTCACACTGCCCCCCCCCTCCTCCAGTACTCCTTCACACCTCCCCTGCACACACTGCCCCCCCCCAGCCCCCCCCCCTCTCCAGTACTCCTTACTCCTGCCTTCTCCTCACACACTCCATCTGCCCTCCCTCCCCCCCCCCCCTCTCCAGTACTTCTCCTGCACACACTGCCCCCCCTCTCCAGTACTCCTTCTCCAACTGCACACACTGCCCCCCCCCCCCCTGCCCCCCCCACCCCCCCCTCCACAACTACTCCTTCTCCTGCACACACTGCCAGCCCCCTCCCTCCCCAATACTCCTCCTGCACACACTGACCCCCCCCACCCTCCTCCAGTACTCCTCCCCTCCTTCTCCTGCACACACTGCCCCCCGGATTCCACTCGGCCCCCCCCTCTCCAGTACTCTTATCTTTCTCCTGCACACACTCCACAACTGCCCCCCCAACACTGCCCCCCCCCCTCTCCAGTACTCCCTCCTGCACACACTCCCCCCCCTCTCCAGCTCCTTCTCCTGCACACACTGCCCCCCCCCCTCTCCAGTACTCCTCCTGCACACACTCTAGCCCCCCCCCCCCCACCTCTCCACTCCCTCTCCACTACTCCTTCCCCCCCCCCCATCCTGCACACAAACTGCCCCCCCTCTCCATTACCCTTCTCCTGCACACCCGCCCCCCCCCTCTCCCCCTTCTCCGCACACCCCGCCCCCCCTCCTCCAGTCACCACACTCCCACCTCCTTTCCAGCCCCCGTCACACACTGCCCCCCCCCCCTCGAACAGCCTCCCCCCCAAAATGCCTCTAGCCCTGCAGCCCCCCCCCTCGCCCCCCCCCATCGTCCAGTACTCCTTCTCCTGCACACACTGCCCTACGGCCCCCCCCTCCCCAATCCTTCTCGCCTGCACACACACCTGCCAATACCCCCAGTACCCCCGTCACCCACCCCCCCGCCCTTAACTCCTTCCTCCCTGCACACACTGCCGGCCCCCCCCCCCTCTCCAGTACTCTTTCTTCTCCTGCACACACTGCCCCCCCTCTCCAATACTCCTTCTCCTGCACACACTGCCCCCCCCTCTCCAGTAATTCCTCCTTCTCCTGCACACACTGCCCCCCCCTCTCCAGTACTCCTTCTCCCCCCCCCTCCCCTGCACACACTGCCCAGAACTGTACCCTTGCCCCCCCCCCCTCCCCCCCCCGCCTCCAATACTGTTCCCTCTTCCCTGCTCCGCACACACTGCTCCCCACTTCCCGCCCCCCCCCCCCCCCTCTCCAGTACTCCTTCTCCTGCACACACTGCCCCCCCCCCTCTCCAATACTCCTTCACACCTGCCGCCCACTGCCCCCCCCCCTCTCCAGTACTCCTGCACACACTCCTGCCCCCCCCCCCTCTCCAGTACTCCTACCTCTCTTCTCTGCACACACTGCCCCCCCCCTGCTCCCCGCCGCCCACTCCCCCCCCCCTCCTCCAGTACTCCTTCTCCTGCACACACTGCCCCCAGCTCTCCCAATACTCCTTCTCCTGCACACACTTCACTCACACTGCCCCGTGCTGGCCCCCCTCTCCAGTACTCTCTCTCCTGCACACACTGCCCCCCTCCCTCTCCAGTACTCCTTCTCCTGCACACACTGCCCCCCCCTCTCCAATACTCCTTCTCCTGCACACACTGCCCCCCCCCTCTCTCAGTACTCCTTCTCCTGCACACACTGCCCCCCTCTCCAGTACTCCTTCTCCTGCACACACCTGCCTGGCCTGGCCCCCCCGCTCCAGTATTCCTTCTCCTGCACACACTGCCCCCCTGCCCCCCCCCCCCTCCCACTCCAGTACACACTCATTCTTCTCCTGCACACACTGCCCCCCCCCCCCCCCCCTCTCCAGTACAACAGCTCTTCTCCTGCACACACTGCCCCCCCCCTCTCCAGAACTACTCCAACACTGCACACACTGCCCCCCCCCTCTCCAGTACTTCTCCCTGCACAGCACTGCCCCCCCCTCTCCCAGTACTATCCTTCTCCTGCACACACTGCCCCCCCCCTCTCCAGTACTCCTCCCTGCACACACTGCCCCCCCCAGCCCTCTCCAGTACTCCCCAGTACTCCTTCCTCCTGCCCCACACACTGCGCCCCCGCCCTCGCATCCAGTACTCCTTCTCCTGCTCCACACACTGCCGGAAACCCCTCTCCAACTCCTCTGTCTACCATACTGCCCCCCCTCTACCTCCTCGCACACACACCATCTCCGGTACTCCTTCTCCTGCACCTTACACTGCCCCTGGCCCTCTCCAGCACTACTCCTCCTGCACACACGAACTGCCCGTCTTATACCCCTCTCTCCATTACTCCTTCTCCTGCACACACACTGCCCACCTCCCCCTCCCTCCTCTGACCACTCCAGTACACTCCACCCCCTCTCCATACTCCTCTCCTGCACACACTGCCGCCCCCCCCCCTCTCCAGTAATACTCCTTCTCCTGCACACACTGCCCCCCCCAGCCTCTCCAGTACTACTCTTTCGACTTCTCCTGCACACACTGCCCCTACCTGAGGCCACCTCTCCAGTACTCCTTCTCCTGCAGAATCAGGGGCACTCCCCCCCTCGTCCAGTACTCCTCTCCTGCCACACCCCCCCCCTCTCCATACTCCTTCCTCCTGCACACACTGACCCCCCCCCCCTCTCTCCAGTACTCTTCTCCTGCCACACACGATCCCCTCCTACACCATTCCCCCCTCCAGTACTCTTCCCTGCCCCCCTCTGCCAATACCTAACTCCTTCTCCTGCACACACTGCCCCCCCCCTCCAGTACTTCCTCCCCCACACTGCCCCCCCCCTCTCCCTTACCACCCGGCCCCTGCACACACACTGCCCCCCCCCCTCTCCCAGTACTCCTTCTCCTGCACACCCCCCACCGCCCCCCCTCTTCCAGTACTCCTTCTCCTGCACCACTCGACTCCTCCCTCCCTCCTCTCCAGTACTCCCGCTCCTGCATACACTGCCCCCCCCCCTCTCCAGTACTCCTTCTCCTGCGCACACTGGCCCCCCCCCCCCCCTCCCAGTACTCCTCTCCTGCACACACTGTACTCCTCTCTCCTTATCTGTACTTCGCTCACCTGCCCCTCCTTCCTCCTCTCTCAGCAGAGCATCTCTAACCTCCTGTACTCCTCTCCAGTCTGAAAGGGGTCTTAGTGGCCGATTTTCCACCATTACTAGTAAGAAATATATAAAAATACCTCATAGTGTGGAGATGTTATAACTTTAGTGTAAACCAAACAATATACATTTTTCTCACTTCGTCTTTCAGGACAGCACTTGGAGAGAGCGAAGCTCCACCCACTTCCCAGGAAACACTGCAGTCACTGCTATAACTTCCGCCCACCTCCACCATGGCCTCAGTTGTAGTGTTTCCTCCGGCCATGGTGGAAGCGCTGCAGGGAACCAGGAGGATGCTGGACTCTCTCCAGGGGGAGATGGATGGAAGAGCATACCTGCGATCGGTTGTTTTTTTTCAGGAGGCAGACCCAACCTCCCCCCTTACGCGTGGGGGATGTTTCGGTGCTCCCCTCTTCTCGAGCCCAGCGAGGGTAAAGGCTGCCAGAGGTTTCCGCGCCAATAGGCTGGGCATTACAGGCCGTTTTTGGGGCGGTTAGATGCCGGTCTCCTGGGGGTCTGCGATGTCCCGGTACGGAGGGCGGGCGACGTCATTTCCGGTGGAGGCGGGACTTCCGGCGGCGCGTGGCGGCTTCCGGTTCTGGCCGCTGGAACGCAGAAGGGAGGGGCAGCCTCGGCGGTGCAATTTCCGGTTCCCACAGCGGTGGGGTTAACCGGACTTTTCAAAAGAGGCGCACAAAACGATTGCCGCGTTCTGGGAAAATGGAGCCAGAAGACGCAGCGGAGGTGGCGGGAGCAGAGCCACATGCACCACCCCCCGGCCCAGGTAGGAAAACAGCGGTTTAAGCCTACCTGGTTCCTTGTTATGTCCCTCCTACTCCCCCTTGGGGAGAGGAGCCTGCCTCACTCACCCTAGTCACGTCCCTGGGAGAGTGTTGTTTGTTTGGTACAGCAGTGATGGGACCTGGTGTGTTTTTGTTCACTGGCTGTTTTGTGGTGGTGGTGGTTTGGGTCTGAGACACAAAAAGTTAAACATGGGGTTGTTGTCTTTTGTGTTTTTCAGAAAGCTAAAGAAAAGCTAAAAATTGCGGTGCCCCCTCCTAAGAAACGGTGTGCTACCTGCAAAACAACCCTTAAAGGGTCTTGGACTAAGCCGTTATGCAAGGCATGCATCGCGGACATAGTCAAAGGGGAAGCCTCTACCAGGGCCGGACTGGGAGTAAAAACCAGCCCTGGAAAAAATGTCATACCAGCCCAACAGTAAACGTCATTATTTTCTTGTTCGTAAAAGGGAAAATCATGCATTTTAAAGCACAGTTGAAGAGTGTATTATAGATATGAAAGCACATAGGGCTAGGGATATATAACAACAAATTACAGTTAAAAGTGGAGCAATCATCAAGGGAGACACCTTACATCAATGACCCCCCTCCCCTTCTCAGACTGGCCTGGCGTTGCTGTCACTGACCAGTGTGCAGGATTCAGTCAGTCGGCTCCCGATTGATGGCTCCCGTGACCCCCATCCCAGCAGTGCTCCCACCCGTTGACTCCTCTCCAGACTGCAGACATGATATAAAACAAGAGATGGTCAGAGGTTGCAGACATGATACAGAGATGTCAGAGGCTGTGGGCATGATACAGGATATGTCAGAGGCTGTGGGTATAGTACAGGATATGTCAAGATGGCAGAGAATGTGGGCATGATACAGGATATGTCAGAGGCTGTGGGCATGGTACAGGATATGTCAGAGGCTGTGGCATGGTACAGGATATGTCAGAGGCTGTGGGCATGGTACAGGATATGTCAGAGCTGTGGGCATGGTACAGGATATGTCAGAGGCTGTGGGCATGGTACAGGATATGTCAGAGGCTGTGGGTATGGTACAGGATATGTCAGAGGCTGTGGGTATAGTACAGGATATGTCAGAGGCTGTGGGTATAGTACAGGATATGTCAAGATGGCAGAGAATGTGGGCATGATACAGGAGATGTCAGAGGCTGTGGGCATGATACAGGATATGTCAGAGGCTGTGGGCATGGTACAGGATATGTCCAGAGGCTGTGGGCATGGTACAGGATATGTCAGAGGCTGTGGGCATGGTACAGGATATGTCAGAGGCTGTGGGCATGGTACAGATGATGTCAAGATGTCAGAGGCTGTGGGCATGATACAGGAGATGTCAGAGACTGTGGGCATGATACAGGAGATGTCAAGATGGCAGAGAATGTGGGCATGATACAGGACATGTCAGAGGCTGTGGGCATGATACAGGAGATGTCGGAGGCTGTGGGCATGATACAGGAGATGTCAAAGGCTGTGGGCATGATACAGGAGATGTCAAAGGCTGTGGGCATGATACAGGAGATGTCAGAGGCTGGTGGCATGATACAGGATATGTCAGAGGCTGGTGGCATGATACAGGATATGTCAGAGGCTGTGGGCATGGTACAGGAATGTCAGAGGATGTGGGCATGGTACAGGATATGTCAGAGGCAGTGGGTATAGTACAGAAGATGTCAAGATGTCCGAGGCGGTGGCATGATCCAGGAGATGTCAGAGACTGTGGGCATGATACAGGAGATGTCAAGATGGCAGAGAATGTGGGCATGATACAGGAGATGTCAAGATGTCAGAGGCTGTGGGCATGATACAGGAGATTTCAAAGGCTGTGGGCATGATACAGGAGATGTCAAAGGCTGTGGGCATGATACAGGAGATGTCAGAGGCTGTGGGCATACTACAGAAGATGTCAGAGGCTGTTGGCATAGTACACAAGATGTCAAGATGGCAGAGGATGTAGGTATGATACAGGAGATGTCAGAAGGCAGGGGGCATGGTACAGGAGATGTCAGAGGCTGTGTCAGATGGTACAGGAGATTTCAGGGCTGCGGGCATGGTACAGGAGATTTTCATGGGCTGCGGGCATGGTACAGGAGATTTCAGGGGCTGCGGGCATGGTACAGGAGATTCAGGGGCTGCGGGCATGGTACAGGAGATTTCAGGGCTGCGGGGCATGGTACAGGAGATGTCAGGGGCTGCGGGCATGGTACAGGAGATGTCAGGGCTGCGGGCATGGTACAGGAGATGTCAGGGGCTGCGGGCATGTACAGGAGATTTCAAGGGCTGCGGGCATGGTACAGGAGATGTCAGGGGCTGCGGGCATGGTACAGGAGATCAATGTAGCCTCACTGTACCCATCATTGCAGCCTCACCGTGCCCATCATTGCAGCCTGTGAATTTGCTTGGCAGAGTCTGCCCATGTGAAAAGGCTCTAAGGGAGAGCTCTGTGGACTGTAATGTAAAGGGAAACTGATGTAAGGGCCAGTTCACACCAGACACAGTTCCGTACAGTTTTGTGCGCTAAAAATGCAATGCACAGTGTTCTCCATGTATTCCCAATGGCTCTAGTTGGCTCTAGTTCACAACATGCAGTCAGTTTTTCTGGTGCAGAAACTGACTGAAAACTGACTGCATGGTGTGAACTAGAGCCAACTAGAGCCATTGGAATACATGGAGAACACTGTGCATGCATTTTTTGCATAAAAAAAGCACATGGAACTGTGTCTGAGTAAACTGGCCCAAAGAGGTACTCTTGGAATCCTGATGTAAGGGGTCTCTGATCACCAAAGCCCCCACATACATCAGAGTCCCCCCTTTACATCACAGTCCACAGAGCTCTCCCTTACATAAGTGTGCTCAGAGGCTGGCGAGATGAGAGGGGGAGGGGGAACTATTTCCCTTACCAAAGATGAAGGCTTGGGCCCTGGGATTGGTCAGCAAACAAGGCCTACTAGCCTGTGCCATACATAGGCTGGTAGAGCATGCTGGGGCTTGTAGTGCACCACACTAGGGAAATCCTAGTGGCGTCTGTGTTGGTTGAGGGAGGTGACAACACACTCTGTACAGCCCCATCAATGACTGACCCACCTGTGTGCTGCTTTCTTTTCATCCATGAGAAGTCTCATTAGGAAGCAAGGATTTTTAGCTGACCTGGAGAGCTGTGGATCCTCTGTGGGGGGTTGCAGGCAGCATCCATAATACAAGCTGGCCTTTCCTCCATTTTCACTATCTACCTGCAGACTGCTGAAGTTTCTTTGGGAAGCATGGAGGAGATGCTGAGGATTGGAATGTTGGAGGGGAGGGGCTGTGGGACACACACAAGGGGGGTGAGAGGAGAAGATCCTGCTATCTGTATCTTTTTTCCTCTCTCCTGTCCGAAGTCTGTGCGAGGAAGGGGGGGGGGGGGGGTGTGGGCTGTCAGTGCGGGTCTGAGCAGTGTTGTGACAGAGAATGTAATACACACTCTGCTCTTAACTAAAGCCACATTACTATTTCCCCCCCCCCCCCCCACAGCAGACACGATCTGGTCTAGGAGGAAGAGGGGAGGTTTTTCAAACAGCAGCACTGCCAAAGTTTTCACACTCCCAGACACACAGCAGGAGATGCCTGCTGACTCTGTGTGACGTGGAGGGGGAAGGACGGAGCAGAGCGCTGGCAGATCAAAAAAGGCCATTCACTGGCACAGCCCAGCACACTCACCTGCGGTAAGGAAATAGAACGAATCATCCTTCCGGGGTGACTAGCAGACAGACGCGCGCATTCGCTCATGCGCACTGCCGCAAGCAGGGCTGGATAGGAACTAGTGTGCACCAGCCGCAAACCCGGGGACACAAAACAACGGCGTACACAGGAAATTACATTGACACATAGGAGGGGCCAGGCTAACAGAGCAGAAATCGGCCAGCTCAGACGGCAGCCATGTTTTTTTCGGGCGCCGCTGCCCTCACACCGGCCTCCAGGAGCAGCCAGGCAGCCGGCCCACCGGGATTTTTCCCGGTGTCCCGGTTGGCCAGTCCGGCTCTGGCCTCTACTAGTGCAGCCTCCGAACAACCCAAAGAGATACTCTCTTCCTTTAGGAAAGAGCTAGAAGAGACCTTTCAGTCGTTCCGCTCCTACTTGGACAGAGGGGCGGCGTCAGGGTCAGCAGCTAAGGCCTCCAATAGTGCACCCTTGGATTATAGAGGGGCAGTGAGTCCGAGGAGGAAGAGCCTAGCAGCCTAGTCTCAGGGTCAGAGGCGGAAGAAGAAGATACAGGAGAACCTTCTTCTTCACGTTACAAGTTGTCCTTAGAAGAGGTGGATGACTTGCTGAAAACTATTCATTCCACCTTAAACATTAAGGTGGATAAGACGCATTTGTCTCTGCATGACAAGATGTACCAGGGTTTAGACGAAGTCAAGCATCGAACCTTTCCAGTACATAGAGTATTGTCAGATGCGGTTAAAAGGGAGTGGAAAGACCCAGAGAGGGCTTCTTTCTTTTCCCGGTCACTTAAGAGGAGATTTCCTTTTTGATGAGGATCCAGCGCAGGTATGGAATAAGAAACCTAAGCTGGATGCTGCGTTCTCAAAGGTATCCCGAAATACGGACTTGGACTTTGAGGATACGGGCACCTTAAAGGATCCCCTAGATAAAAGAGCAGAGGCGCTCTTAAAGAAGGCTTGGGATGCCTCCCTGGCCAACCTCAAACCAGCTATGGCATCCACAGTAGTGGCCAGGAACCTTGAGCATTGGTTGGAACAGCTGAAGGGTCACATTGAGTCCGGGACCTCACGCAGAAAGTTGCTAGAGTCCTTCCCGATTCTTTTGAAGGCAGTAGGCTACATGGCGGATGCCTCAGCCGAGTCAGTGAGAATATCACCCCTTTCCTCGGCCCTAGTGAATTTGGCCAGGAGGGCTCTCTGGGTCAAAACCTGGACTGGGGACACGGCTTCGAAGGCTAAGTTATGTGGCCTCCCCTTCGATGGAGATCTGGTATTTGGCGCCGGTCTGGACACTGTTCTGGATAGGATGGCGGATAGGAAAAAAGCCTTCCCCTTAAAGAAGGTAGTACCGCGGACCAGGAAAAATTTTCTTCCTTTTTTCCAGCCCCAAGATCCTAAAGAGACACAAAAATGTCAGGGTGGAAGGTCCTGGCGGCCTCAGAGGGGTAGAGGGAGACCTGGGGTGTTTCGCTCCCCTAGCCAGCCCGCTAAACCCCAGTGACGGTCGCCCGGCTGTGGGAGGACGTCTTCAGTCGTTCCTTCCACAGTGGGCAGAGACGACTTCCAGTGCGTACATCCTCAAGGTTATTGCAGAGGGCTACGCGCTGGAGTTCTCAGAGAAAACACCGTCGCGTTTCTACGCGACTCAGCTGCCCAGGGATCAGGAGAAATCCCGGGCAATGTTGTCGCTGTTAGAGGAATTTCTCCAGCAGAGGGTGATCACCCCGGTACCCCAACAAGAGCAGGGGACGGGTTGCTACTCCCATGTGTTTCTAGTAAAAAAGCCGGCAGGAAAATTTTGTTTGATTCTGAACTTAAAATTCCTGAATCAGTCAATCAAGTACAAGAGGTTCCGGATGGATACCATCTACTCGGTCAGAAGGCTCCTTCCTGCAGGTTGCTTTCTGGCTTCGATAGACCTAAGGGATGCTTATCTTCACGTCCCGATAAGAGCCTCTTCTCAGCGTTTCCTGCGTCTAAGCGATCAGGACAGGAAGCGAGATCAGACACTTTCAGTTCAGGGCCCTGCCGTTCGGTCTCTCCTCCTCTCCGAGGATCTTTTCGAAGGTGGTGGCGGAGGCCTTGGCACCTCTAAGGCTAGAAGGAGTTTCGGTAATTCCATACTTGGACGACCTCCTGTTGTTCGCCAAGACGGAAGATCAGCTTCTCAAAGACCTGTGGAAGACCCAGGCCCATTTGGAGGGCCTAGGTTGGATTATGAACAGAGAGAAGTCAAATCTAGTCCCCTCTCAGGTCATAGTCTTTTTGGGGTACACCATAGACTCCATCCAGGAGAAGTTATTTCTACCAGAGGAGAAAATAATCAAGGTTCAGGCAGCAGTGAAGGCAGTGCAGACGAACCTGTCAGTTTCAGTTCGTGCAGCTATGTCCACCCTGGGACTACTCACATCCTCCATTCCTGCGGTTCAGTGGGCCCGCCTGCATTCAAGAAGTCTCCAGCAGGCGGCGATTCTACAGAATTGTACGCATGGAGAACCCTTAGAGAAGGAGATCAGGGTTCCAGCTTCAGTAAAAAGGAAACTTTGGTGGTGGAGGGCTTACGGAAATTTGAGTCAGGGTCTGGTGTGGTCCTTCCCCGCTACAATGATCCTAACTACGGATGCCAGCTCCTGGGGGTGGGGTGCTCACCTCAGAGGTCAGTTGGCTCAGGGGTCCTGGTCCAGGGTAGAGGCCAAGAGATCCTCCAATTGGAGGGAACTCAAAGCCGTTTGCCTAGGGCTTTGGGCCTTCCAAGAGACGATACATGGTCAGCATGTCCAGATACTGAAGGACAATGCTACAGCTACGTCTCAAGGCAGGGGGGCACGAGGAGCAGGGTTCTCCTGAAACTGGCCCTACACATGCTTTACTGGGCAGAGACAAACTTGGCATCTCTGTCTGCAGTACACCTAAAGGGCAGTTTAAACCACCTGGCAGACTTCCTAAGCAGGAGGAGGGTTCTGGAGTCCGATCGGAGTCTAAATTCAGAGGTGTTCCAGAAAATAGCAGACAGGTGGGGAACCCCTCAGATAGACCTGTTTGCGTCCCAAGCCAACGCCAAGGTTCCGGTTTTCTTTTCCCTCAACAGACTGGATCAAGCGGAGGGTCTAGATGCGTTAGTTCAGCATTGGCCCTTCCGTTTGTGCTATGCTTTCCCCCCAGTACAAATGATTCCGTTAGTTCTGCGGAAACTTCAGGTAGAAAAGACGACTCTTATCCTGATAGCCCCATACTGGCCCAAAAGGCCTTGGTTTTCAACCCTGCTGAAGCTGGCAATAGAACCCCATCAGCTACTTCCAGTCAGAAAGGACTTATTATACCAGGGTCCCCTGCTCCATCCCAACGTGGATCGGCTCAACCTAGCAGCCTGGTTACTGAAGAGTTAATCCTGAGTAGGAAGGGTTTATCTAAACGGTTAGTGGATACGCTACTTAGTAGCAGAAAGGAAGTTACCAGGGCGATTTATTTCAAGACCTGGCGGGTCTTTAATTCCTGGTGCAGTTCAAAGAATTGTTCCCCCATGAATAATTTTTCGGTCCTGGAGTTTTTACAGGACGGGATGGACAAGGGTCTGGCAGCCAGCACCCTGAAAGCGCAGGTTGCTGCGCTATCAGTATTTCTAGAGAGACGGTTATCCCTAGATCCCTATGTCATCAGATTTTTTAAGGCATTGGCCAGGGCTAGGCCTTCCCCCTTTAAGTTTTTTCCCAAGTGGGACTTATCGGTGGTTTTGGGGGGTCTGACAAAAAGACCTTTCGAACCACTGTTAGAAGCATCTTTAAAATTTTGGACCCTGAAAGCGGTCCTTTTAGTAGCTGTCACCTCGGCTAGGAGAATTAATGAGCTACAGGCTCTTTCTATTGTGGAACCCTTCTTGACCATCTTCCCAGATAGTCGTGTTGAGGACAGATCCTGGGTTCCTTCCTAAGGTGGTATCGGCCTTCCATAGGACACAAGAAATAGTGTTACCTACCTTTTGTCCGGCTCTTTCCGGTTCAAGGGAAGAAGAGTTTCATACCTTAGATGTCAGAAGGTGCATTATGCACTACCTGGAAGTCACCAGGGAAATTAGAAAATCCAATTCTCTGTTTGTGTTGTTCTCGGGTGCACGTAGGGGGTACGGTGCTTCCAAAAGTACGCTAGCCAGATGGCTCCGTATACACGAGGCCTATAAGGCTAGGGGTATAGAACCTCCCCCAGGGGTGGTGGCACATTCTACAAGGGCAGTGGCAACTTCCTGGGCAGAACGGGCTGGAGGTTCACCAGAGCTTATCTGCAAGGCAGCTACGTGGACGAGTTTTTCCACCTTTACTCGCCACTACAGGATGGATCTGCTCTCAGCGGCGGAGCAGTCTTTTGGCAGGAAGGTCCTGCAAGCGGTGGTCCCACCCTAGAGTAAGTACTCGGTTATCATCTCCAAGTGCTGTCCTGAAAGACGAAGTGAGAAAACCTTAGTTACTTACCGGTAACGGTATTTCTATGAGTCTTTCAGGACAGCACCGATAACCCACCCTTCTCTCTTCTGGTGGATATACAGAGCTTTTTTTCTCAGAAAATAGGTGCAGGAACTCAACCACGACCCGTTCAGATTTCACAAACAGTAGAAGGGTCTTAAAGGGGCATTAAATACCAGAATTGCATTACATACAGTGTGCAGAGTTCATGGGGTTACAAAGCAGTCACTTGTAAACACAGAAACCAGACTTCTGAGTTCACAAGTGATTGTGGTGAGCAGGCACCAAAGGGTCTGAGCCAAAGGTGGTGGAACTGAGTTCCACCAAGTTCCCCCAGAAAAAAAGCCCTGTGGATATATATATATATATGTGTGTGTTGTACTAACATGTTTTAGTTGCTATGTTCTGCTTATCTCATTTCAGTATGGCCGGAGGTGCTCGTGTACAACTGAGGCCATGGTGGAGGTGGGCGGAAGTTATAGCAGTGACTGCAGTGTTTCCTGGGAAGTGGGTGGAGCTGCGCTCTCTCCAAGTGCTGTCCTGAAAGACTCATAGAAATACCGTTACCGGTAAGTGTAACTAAGGTTTTTTTTCTTTACATAAACTATGGAGCAGAATACATATTGGTGTACATTTATGAAGACATTTTTATTTTTTTAATTTTTTTGTGTTTTAAAACAAAGTAAAAAATATTTGTTTTTAAAATGCAAAAAAATTTAAAAAAAACAGAGAGATGGTGAAATATCACCAAATAAATCTCTATTGTGGGGAAAATGATAGAAATGTTATTTGGGAGTCACACGAGTGCGGAATTGTCAGGGAATGTAACGCAGTGCTGGAAACAATGGCCTGGTCAGGAATGGGGGGGGGTTTGGGGGGTAAATCTTCCGGAGTTCAGCTTTAACAAGACCCTGACACCAGGGGGCGTCATTCTCACCCGGGCAGGAAAGGTGGAAATGCCGGATGTACTCCTCTAAAAATAGTTACAATAAAAAAAAATAGATGGAGGGGGGGGGGGGGGGGTTGGAGAGAAACATGCAAAAGTGAGTGAATGTCTTTACCTGAAAAACTCCTCGGGGGTGTTGTATAAATAGATCTGTCAGTTTGCTCCGTGTTCTCACCCCCCCCCCCCCCCTTACAGTGTAAATCAGGTGTGCCCAACCAGTGGCCCGGGGGCCACATGTGACCCGCGGAGCCCTCTGATGTGGCCCACAACCTCCTGCTTTGGAATAGAATACTGTTATTAACTGATTAAGACCCGGACCAAAATGCAGGTAAAGGACCTTGCCCCTTTTTGTGATTCGGCACTGCGTAGCTTTAACTGACAATTGCACGGTCGTGCGACGTGGCTCCCGAACAAAATTGGCGTCCTTTTTTCCCCACAAATAGAACTTTCTTTTGGTGGTATTTGATCACCTCTGCGGTTTTTATTTTTTGCGCTATAAACAAAAATAGAGCGACAATTTAAAAAAAAATGCAATATTTTTTACTTTTTGCTATAATAAATATCCCCCAAAAATATATAAAAAAAAACTTTTTTTTTTTCCTCAGTTTAGGCCGATTTGTATTCTTCTACCTATTTTTAGTAAAAAAAAAAAAAATCGCAATAAGCGTTTATCGGTTGGTTTTCGCAAAATTTATAGCGTTTTATTGCTTTTTTTGTTTGTTTTTTTTTTTTTGTTTGTTTTTTTCGTGACTGCGACATTATGGCGGACAATTGTGACAAATTTTTGGGACAATTGTCATTTTCACAGCAAAAAATGCATTTAAATTGCATTGTTTACTGTGGAAATGACAGTTGCAGTTGGGGAGTTAACCACAGGGGGGCGCTGTGACTTTGTGTGTTTACAACTGTAGGGGGGTGTGGCTGTAGGTGTGACGTCATCGATCGCGTCCCCCTATAACAGGGATGACTAGGCATGTGCAAAAGTGAAAAATTCGTTTCGTTTCGTTTCAATTCGTCATTTAATAAATTTCGTTAAGTTAGGTTCGTTACATGTGTTGAATTCGTTTTCGGAATTCGTTCGTTTTCGACCGAATTTCGAAAAATACGGTCGAAATCGAAAATATTTCGACCGTTTTTCGAATTCGTTCGTTTTCGACCGAATTTCGAAAAAATCGGTCGAAATCGAAAATATTTCAACCAGATTAGAAAACAAATAGTCTCTTTTCTAATAGAATTTTTTTCGAATTAAATTCGAAAATATTTATTTATTTTTTTATTTATTTTTTCGAATTCCGATCGAATTTAGTCCGCGGGTATTCGATTCGGAATTCGAAAAAAAAATTCGATTTCGACCATTTTTTTTTTCGAAATTCGGTCGAAAATGAACGAATTCCGAAAACGGTCGAAATTTTTCGTTATTATAGCAATTCGGAAATTCGTATGCATCCGAATGTCCGAATAATGGAAAATTCGTCCGAATTTCGATTCGGAACGAAACGAAATGCACATGCCTAGGGATGACGCGATTGATGCTGCGGCCACAGAGAAGCACGGGGAAGCCGTGTGTACACACGGCTCTCCCCGTTCTTCAGCTCCAGGGACGGATCGCCGCACTGCAGCGGCGATCGGGTCCGCGAGTCCCGCGGTTTCGGTCCTGGAGCTTTGGACCGGGTCACGGGCGCGCGCCCGTGACCCACGGCTGGGTACTTAAATCAACGTATATATACGTTGATGTGCCCAGCCGTGCCATTCTGCCGATGTAAATGTGCAGGAGGCGGTCCTTAAGTGGTTAAAAGGTGTGTATATATATATATATATATATATGGGCATATCTGTTCTGCAGGGGTTACTGGGCTGCTTTCAAACTGATCCACAGGTACAGAGAAGTGCACCTGCGGGTTCCCTGCACTGAGCCATAGACTATTACCTACTAGTTTGGTTTGCTGGGATTAGAGTGGGCTCTATAGAGCCAAAGTGGGCTGCCATCCACCCAATTCACTTATTGTGGCCCACGACCGGTTACCAAGTCGCTTAAGTGGCCCTTGCTCTTCAAAGGGTTGGGCACCCCCTGGTGTAAATAGACCGACCTGCAGGTAGGAAGGAGAGGAAACGCCACCAGGAACTCGCACATGCGCCAAAGTTGTCAAAATAAAAGACGGAACCGCAAAGTACTTTTCTCTCCGCTCTAGAGGTGCGGTGATAGGTGAGGAGTACAAGGTGGACATATGTATTGCTCTCCTCCATGTACGGCCCCATTGATGATCTCGCACTCCTCTCCTGTTCTCATCGCCTTCCATCATACTGATCACTGTCTGTACAGAGCTGTGTGATCCTCATAGGAGAGGAGTGCAGAGAGCATTATGTAAGGGACCTCTCCATAGTCTGCACACATATTACCCCCCCCCCCCCCAAACTATCATACCCTCTGCACTCCTTTCAGGGCCGATCCTAGGGTCAGAGGCGCCTGGGTGCAGAAATATTTCTGACGCCCCCTCATGGGCGTTGTCGTTTTACTAACTCCTCCCCTTTACAAATGTTTCTATGGCAATGACTCCACCACAGAGATGCTCCCCCACCAAGTCTTCATTACCCCGGGATCCTTACATGATCTCTTAACAATAAACAAAATACAGGAAGAGAAGAGTACTTTCTTGGGACCTGGAGGGGGGGCCTCTGTGTGATGGACACAGAGAGGGCTTCTGTTAGAGAGTCTGTTAGATATTCGGCGCCCCCAACTCTCCAGGCGCCTGGGTGCAATGCACCCTGTGCACCCTGCCTAGGATCGGTCCTGACTCCTCTCCTGCCTCATATCAGGCTCTCTATACAGATTTTCTAAAACAATGCCCACTGTAATACTCACTGCACTCCTCTCCTATATATACTGCCAAATGTCATCCATACTACTCTCCTCTGCACTCCTCTCCTGTACACACCACCCGCTCTCCTCCCCATCCAGCACTCCTCTCCTGTATACACCGCCCGCTCTCCTCCCCATCCAGCACTCCTCTCCTGTATACACCGCGCGCTCTCCTCCCCATCCAGCGCTCCTCTCCTGTATACACTGCCCGCTCTCCTCCCCATCCAGCGCTCCTCTCCTGTATACACCGCCCGCTCTCCTCTCCTGTACACACCGCCCGCTCTCCTCCCCATCCAGCGCTCCTCTCCTGTATACACCGCCCGCTCTCCTCCCCATCCAGCGCTCCTCTCCTGTATACACCGCCCGCTCTCCTCTCCTGTATACACCGCCCGCTCTCCTCCCCATCCAGCGCTCCTCTCCTGTATACACTGCCCGCTCTCCTCTCCATCCAGCGCTCCTTTCCTGTATACACCGCCCGCTCTCCTCCCCATCCAGCGCTCCTCTCCTGTATACACTGCCCGCTCTCCTCCCCATCCAGCGCTCCTCTCCTGTATACACTGCCCGCTCTCCTCTCCATCCAGCGCTCCTTTCCTGTATACACTGCCCGCTCTCCTCCCCATCCAGCGCTCCTCTCCTGTATACACCGCCCGCTCTCCTCCCCATCCAGCGCTCCTCTCCTGTATACACTGCCCGCTCTCCTCTCCATCCAGCGCTCCTTTCCTGTATACACCGCCCGATCTCCTCCCCATCCAGCGCTCCTCTCCTGTATACACCGCCCGCTCTCCTCCCCATCCAGCACTCCTCTCCTGTATACACCGCCCGCTCTCCTCCCCATCCAGCGCTCCTCTCCTGTATACACTGCCCGCTCTCCTCCCCATCCAGCGCTCCTCTCCTGTACACACCGCCCGCTCTCCTCCCCATCCAGCGCTCCTCTCCTGTATACACCGCCCGCTCTCCTCCCCATCCAGCGCTCCTCTCCTGTATACACCGCCCGATCTCCTCCCCATCCAGCGCTCCTCTCCTGTATACACCGCCCGATCTCCTCCCCATCCAGCGCTCCTCTCCTGTATACACCGCCCGCTCTCCTCCCCATCCAGCGCTCCTCTCCTGTATACACCGCCCGCTCTCCTCCCCATCCAGCACTCCTCTCCTGTATACACCGCCCGATCTCCTCCCCATCCAGCGCTCCTCTCCTGTATACACCGCCCGCTCTACTCCCCATCCAGCGCTCCTCTCCTGTATACACCGCCCGCTCTCCTCCCCATCCAGCACTCCTCTCCTGTACACACCGCCCGCTCTCCTCCCCATCCAGCACTCCTCTCCTGTATACACCGCCCGCTCTCCTCCCCATCCAGCGCTCCTCTCCTGTATACACTGCCCGCTCTCCTCTCCATCCAGCGCTCCTTTCCTGTATACACCGCCCGCTCTCCTCCCCATCCAGCGCTCCTTTCCTGTATACACCGCCCGCTCTCCTCCCCATCCAGCGCTCCTCTCCTGTATACACTGCCCGCTCTCCTCCCCATCCAGCGCTCCTCTCCTGTATACACCGCCCGCTCTCCTCCCCATCCAGCGCTCCTCTCCTGTATACACTGCCTGCTCTCCTCCCCATCCAGCGCTCCTCTCCTGTATACACCGCCCGCTCTCCTCCCCATCCAGCGCTCCTCTCCTGTATACACCGCCCGCTCTCCTCCCCATCCAGCGCTCCTCTCCTGTATACACCGCCGCTCTCTCCCCATCCAGCTCTCCTGTACCCCGCCGCTCTCCTCCCCATCCAGCGCTCCTCTCCTGTATACACCGCCCGCTCTCCTCCCCATCCAGCGCTCCTCTGTATACCTGCCCGCTCTCCTCTCCATACGCTCCTTTCCTGTACACCGCCCGCTCTCCTCCCCATCCAGCGCTCCTTTCCTGTATACACCGCCCGCTCTCCTCCCCATCCAGCGCGCCTCTCCTGTATACACTGCCCGCTCTCCTCCCCATCCAGCGCTCCTTTCCTGTATACACCGCCCGCTCTCCTCCCCATCCAGCGCTCCTCTCCTGTATACACCGCCCCTCCCATCCAGCTCTCCTGTATACCCCCGCTCTCCTCCCCATCCAGCGCTCCTCTCCTGTACACCGCCCGCTCCTCCCCATCCAGCGCTCCTCTCCTGTATACACCGCCTCTCCTCCCCATCCAGCTCTCCTGTATACCCCCCGCTCTCCTCCCCATCCAGCGCTCCTCTCCTGTATACACTGTCCGCTCTCCTCCCCATCCAGCGCGCCTCTCCTGTATACACCGCCCGCTCTCCTCCCTATCCAGCGCTCCTCTGTATACCCGCCCGCTCTCTCTCCTGTACACACCGCCCGCTCTCCTCCCCATCCAGCACTCCTCTCCTGTATACACCGCCTCCTCTCCCCATCCAGCGCTCCTCTCCTGTATACACCGTCCGCTCTCCTCCCGATCCCGCCCGCTCTCCTCCCTATCCAGCGCTCCTCTCCTGTACACACCGCCCGCTCTCCTCCCCATCCAGCGCTCCTCTCCTGTACACACCGCCCGCTCTCCTCCCCATCCAGCGCTCCTCTCCTGTACACACCGCCCGCTCTCCTCCCCATCCAGCGCTCCTCTCCTGTACACACCGCCCGCTCTCCTCCCCATCCCCTCCTCTCCTGTACACACCGCCCGCTCCTCCCCATCCAGCGCTCCTCTCCTGTACACACCGCCCGCTCTCCTCCCCATCCAGCGCTCCTCTCCTGTACACACCGCCCGCTCTCCTCCCCATCCAGCGCTCCTCTCCTGTACACACCGCCCGCTCTCCTCCCCATCCAGCGCTCCTCTCCTGTACACACCGCCCGCTCTCCTCCCCATCCAGCGCTCCTCTCCTGTACACACCGCCCGCTCTCCTCCCCATCCAGCGCTCCTCTCCTGTACACACCGCCCGCTCTCCTCCCCATCCAGCGCTCCTCTCCTGTACACACCGCCCGCTCTCCTCCCCATCCAGCGCTCCTCTCTGTACACACCGCCCGCTCTCCTCCCCATACAGCGCTCCTCTCCTGTACACACCGCCCGCTCTCCTCCCCATCCAGCGATCCTCTCCTGTACACACCGCCGCCCCTCCCATCCAGCTCTCCCTGTACCCCGCCCGCTCTCCTCCCCATCCAGCACTCCTCTCCTGTATACACCGCCTGCTCTCCTCCCCATCCAGCGCTCCTCTCCTGTATACACTGTCCGCTCTCCTCTCCTGTATACACCGCCCGCTCTCCTCCCTATCCAGCGCTCCTCTCCTGTACACACCGCCCGCTCTCCTCCCCATCCAGCGCTCCTCTCCTGTATACACCGTCCGCTCTCCTCCCGATCCAGCGCTCCTCTCCTGTACACACCGCCCGCTCTCCTCCCCATCCAGCGCTCCTCTCCTGTATACACCGCCCGCTCTCCTCCCCATCCAGCGCTCCTCTCCTGTATACAACGCCCGCTCTCCTCCCCATCCAGCGCTCCTCTCCTGTATACACTGCCCGCTCTCCTCTCCATCCAGCGCTCCTTTCCTGTATACACCGCCCGCTCTCCTCCCCATCCAGCGCTCCTTTCCTGTATACACCGCCCGCTCTCCTCCCCATCCAGCGCTCCTCTCCTGTATACACCGTCCGCTCTCCTCCCCATCCAGCGCTCCTCTCCTGTATACACCGCCCGCTCTCCTCCCCATCCAGCGCTCCTCTCCTGTATACACTGTCCGCTCTCCTCCCCATCCAGCGCTCCTCTCCTGTATACACTGCCCGCTCTCCTCCCCATCCAGCGCTCCTTTCCTGTATACACCGCCCGCTCTCCTCTCCTGTATACACCGCCCGCTCTCCTCCCCATCCTCCAGCGCTCCTCTCTCTGTATACACCGCGCTCCTCCCCATCCAGCGCTCCTCTCCTGTATACACTGTCGCCTCCTCTCCTGTATACACCGCCCGCTCTCCTCCCTATCAGCGCTCCTCTCCTGTACACACCGCGCTCCTCCCATCCAGCGCTCCTCTCCTGTATACACTGTCCGCTCTCCTCCCCATCCAGCGCTCCTCTCCTGTATACACCACCGCCCGCTCTCCTCCCTATCCAGCGCTCCTCTCCTGTACACACCGCCCGCCCGCTCTCCTGCCCATCCAGCGCTCCTCTCCTGTACACACCGCCCGCTCTCCTCCCCATCCAGCGCTCCTCTCCTGTACACACCACCGCCCGCTCTCCTCCCCATCCAGCGCTCCTCTCCTGTATACACCGCCCGCTCTCCTCCCTATCCAGCGCTCCTCTCCTGTACACACCGCCCGCTCTCCTCCCCATCCAGCGCTCCTCTCCTGTACACACCGCCCGCTCTCCTCCCCATTCAGCGCTCCTCTCCTGTACACACCCGCCCGCTCTCCTCCCCATCCAGCGCTCCTCTCCTGTACACACCGCCCGCTCTCCTCCCCATCCAGCGCTCCTCTCCTGTACACACCGCCCGCTCTCTCCTCCCCATCCAGCGCTCCTCTCCTGTACACACCGCCCGCTCTCCTCCCCATCCAGCGCTCCTCTCCTGTACACACCGCCCGCTCTCCTCCCCATCCAGCGCTCCTCTCCTGTACACACCGCCCGCTTCCTCCCCATCCAGCGCTCCTCTCCTGTACACACCGCCCGCTCTCCTCCCCATCCAGCGCTCCTCTCCTGTACACACCGCCCGCTCTCCTCCCCATCCAGCGCTCCTCTCCTGTACACACCGCCCGCTCTCCTCCCCATCCGCTCCTCTCCTGTACACACCGCCCCGCTCTCTCCCCATCCAGCGCTCCTCTCCTGTACACACCGCCCGCTCTCCTCCCCATCCAGCGTCCTCTCCTGTACACACCGCCCGCTCTCCTCCCCATCCAGCGCTCCTCTCCTGTACACACCGCCCGCTCTCCTCCCCATACATCCTCTCCTGCACACCGCCCGCTCCTCCCCATCCAGCGCTCCTCTCCTGTACACACCGCCCGCTCTCCTCCCCATCCAGCGCTCCTCTCCTGTACACACCGCCCGCTCTCCTCCCCATCCAGCGATCCTCTCCTGTACACACCGCCCGCTCTCCTCCCCATCCAGCGCTCCTCTCCTGTACACACCGCCCGCTCTCCTCCCCATCCAGCGATCCTCTCCTGTACACACCGCCCGCTCTCCTCCCCATCCAGCGCTCCTCTCCTGTATACACCGCCCGCTCTCCTCCCCATCCAGCGCTCCTCTCCTGTATACACTGCCCGCTCTCCTCTCCATCCAGCGCTCCTTTCCTGTATACACCGCCCGCTCTCCTCCCCATCCAGCGCTCCTTTCCTGTATACACCGCCCGCTCTCCTCCCCATCCAGCGCTCCTCTCCTGTATACACTGCCCGCTCTCCTCCCCATCCAGCGCTCCTCTCCTGTATACACGCCCGCTCTCCTCCCCATCCAGCGCTCCTCTCCTGTATACACTGCCTGCTCTCCTCCCCATCCAGCGCTCCTCTCCTGTATACACCGCCCGCTCTCCTCCCCATCCAGCGCTCCTCTCCTGTATACACCGCCCGCTCTCCTCCCCATCCAGCGCTCCTCTCCTGTATACACCGTCCGCTCTCCTCCCCATCCAGCGCTCCTCTCCTGTATACACCGCCCGCTCTCCTCCCCATCCAGCGCTCCTCTCCTGTATACACTGTCCGCTCTCCTCCCCATCCAGCGCGCCTCTCCTGTATACACTGCCCGCTCTCCTCCCCATCCAGCGCTCCTTTCCTGTATACACCGCCCGCTCTCCTCTCCTGTATACACCGCCCGCTCTCCTCCCCATCCAGCACTCCTCTCCTGTATACACCGCCTGCTCTCCTCCCCATCCAGCGCTCCTCTCCTGTATACACTGTCCGCTCTCCTCTCCTGTATACACCGCCCGCTCTCCTCCCTATCCAGCGCTCCTCTCCTGTACACACCGCCCGCTCTCCTCCCCATCCAGCGCTCCTCTCCTGTATACACCGTCCGCTCTCCTCCCGATCCAGCGCTCCTCTCCTGTACACACCGCCCGCTCTCCTCCCCATCCAGCGCTCCTCTCCTGTACACACCGCCCGCTCTCCTCCCCATCCAGCGCTCCTCTCCTGTACACACCGCCCGCTCTCCTCCCCCATCCAGCGCTCCTCTCCTGTACACACCGCCCGCTCTCCTCCCCATCCAGCGCTCCTCTCCTGTACACACCGCCCGCTCTCCTCCCCATCCAGCGCTCCTCTCCTGTACACACCGCCCGCTCTCCTCCCCATCCAGCGCTCCTCTCCTGTACACACCGCCCGCTCTCCTCCCCATCCAGCGCTCCTCTCCTGTACACACCCGCCCGCTCTCCTCCCCATCCAGCGCTCCTCTCCTGTACACACCGCCCGCTCTCCTCCCCATCCAGCGCTCCTCTCCTGTACACACCGCCGCTCTCCTCCCCATACAGCGCTCCTCTCCTGTACACACCGCCCGCTCTCCTCCCCATCCAGCGCTCCTCTCCTGTACACACCGCCCGCTCTCCTCCCATCCAGCGATCCTCTCCTGTACACACCGCCCGCTCTCCTCCCCATCCAGCACTCCTCTCCTGTATAACCCCTCCTGCTCTCCTCCCCACCAGCTACCCCTCTCCTGTCACACTGTCCCCCTCTCACCGCCCGCTCTCCTCCTCCTCATCCACCACTCCTCCCTATACAGCCCGCTCTCTCTCCCCCCACCTCCTCTCCTGTATACACCATCCAACCCCCCTATCCAGCGCTCCCCCCTCTCCCACATACCCCCTCTCCTCCCCATCCAGCGCTCCTCTCCTGTATACACGCCCCTCTCCTGTATACACCCCCTCGCCAACCCCCTCTCCCCCATCCCCCCTCTCCCCCATACACGCCCTCTCCCTCCATCCAGCGATCCCTTCTCCTGTATACACCGCCCGCTCTCCTCCCCATCCAGCGCTCCTTTCCTGTATACACCGCCCGCTCTCCTCCCCATCCCAGCGCTCCTCTCCTGTATACACCGTCCGCTCTCCTCTCCCTGTATCCCGCCCGCTCTCCTCCCTATCCAGCGCTCCTCTCCTGTATACACCGCCCCGCTCTCCTCCCCATCCAGCGCTCCTCTCCTGTATACACCCCCCTCCCCTCACAACCCCCTCCGCTCACCATCCCAAACTCCCCATCCAGCGCTCCTCTCCTGTAACACATACACCGCCCGCTCTCCTCCCCATCCAGCGCTCCTCTCCTGTATACACCGCCCGCTCTCCTCCCCCATCCAGCGCTCCCCTCTCCTGTATACAACTAGCGCCCGCTCTCCTCCCCATCCAGCGCTCCTCTCCTGTATACACCGCCCTCTCCTCTCCATCCAGCGCTCCTCTCCTGTATACACCCGCTCCTCTCTCCTGTATACACCCCCTCCTCCCCCCTATCCAGCGCTCCTCTCCTGTACACACCGCCCGCTCTCCTCCCATCCAGCGCTCCTCTCCTGTACACACCGTCCGCTCTCCTCCCCACATCCAGCGCTCCTCTCCTGTACACACCGCCCGCTCTCCTCCCCATCCAGCGCTCCTCTCCTGTACACACCAAACCGCTCTCCTCCCCATCCAGCGCTCCTCTCCTGTACCACACCGCCCGCTCTCCTCCCCATCCAGCGCTCCTCTGTATACCCGCCCGCTCTCCTCTCCTGTACACACCGCCCGCTCTCCTCCCCATTCAGCGCTCCTCTCCTGTACACACCGCCCGCTCTCCTCCCCATCCAGCGCTCCTCTCCTGTACACTGTCCGCTCTCCTCTCCTGTACCGCCCGCTCTCCTCCCCATCCAGCGCTCCTCTCCTGTACACACCGCCCGCTCTCCTCCCCATCCAGCGCTCCTCTCCTGTACACACCGCCCGCTCTCCTCCCCATCCAGCGCTCCTCTCCTGTACACACCGCCCGCTCTCCTCCCCATCCAGCGCTCCTCTCCTGTACACACCGCCCGCTCTCCTCCCCATCCAGCGCTCCTCTCCTGTACACACCGCCCGCTCTCCTCCCCATCCAGCGCTCCTCTCCTGTACACACCGCCCGCTCTCCTCCCCATCCGCTCCTCTCCTGTACACACCGCGCTCCTCCCCATCCAGCGCTCCTCTCCTGTACACACCGCCCGCTCTCCTCCCCATCCAGCGCTCCTCTCCTGTACACACCGCCCGCTCTCCTCCCCATCCAGCGCTCCTCTCCTGTACACACCGCCCGCTCTCCTCCCCATCCAGCGCTCCTCTCCTGTACACACCGCCCGCTCTCCTCCCCATCCAGCGCTCCTCTCTGTACACACCGCCCGCTCTCCTCCCCATCCAGCGCTCCTCTCCTGTACACACCGCCCGCTCTCCTCCCCATCCAGCTCTCCTGTACCCCGCCCGCTCTCTCCTCCCCATACAGCGCTCCTCTCCTGTACACACCGCCCGCTCTCCTCCCCATCCAGCGCTCCTCTCCTGTACACACCGCCCGCTCTCCTCCCCAGCGCTCCTCTCCTGTACACACCCGCGCTCTCCTCCCCATCCAGCGCTCTCCTGTACACACCGCCCCTCTCCTCCCCATACAGCTCTCCTGTACCCCCCGCCCGCTCTCCTCCCCATCCAGCGCTCCTCTCCTGTACACACCGCCCGCTCTCCTCCCCATCCAGCGATCCTCTCCTGTACACACCGCCCGCTCTCCTCCCCATCCAGCGCTCCTCTCCTGTATACACCGCCCGCTCTCCTCCCCATCCAGCGCTCCTCTCCTGTATACACCGCCCGCTCCTCCCCATCCCCTCCTCTCCTGTATCCCGCCCGCTCTCCTCCCCATCCAGCGCTCCTCTCCTGTATACACCGCCCTCCCTCTCCCATCCAGCTCTCCTGTATACCCCCGCTCTCCTCCCCATCCAGCGCTCCTCTCCTGTATACACCGCCCTTTTTCCTACCCTTCCACTCTTTTTCTTGCATATGACGAGGTAGAGGGAGTATAGAAGGGGGGGGGTGTATAGGGAGTATAGAAGGGGGGGGGTGTATAGGGAGTATAGAAGGGGGGGGTGTATAGGGAGTATAGAAGGGGGGGCGTATAGGGAGTATAGAAGGGGGGGGCGTATAGGGAGTATAGAAGGGGGGGTGTATAGAAAGGGGGTATAGGGAGTATAGAAGGGGGGGTGTATAGGGAGTATAGAAGGGGGGGTGTATAGGGAGTATAGAAGGGGGGGTGTATAGGGAGTATAGAAGGGGGGGTGTATAGGGAGTATAGAAGGGGGGGTGTATAGGGAGTATAGAAGGGGGGGTGTATAGGGAGTATAGAAGGGGGGTGTGTATAGGGAGTATAGAAGGGGGGGTGTATAGGGAGTATAGAAGGGGGGGTGTATAGGGAGTATAGAAGGGGGGGTGTATAGGGAGTATAGAAGGGGGGGTGTATAGAAGGGGGGGGTGTATAGGGAGTATAGAAGGGGGGGGGTGTATAGGGAGTATAGAAGGGGGGTGTATAGGGATTATAGAAGGGGGGGGGTGTATAGGGAGTATAGAAGGGGGGGGTGTATAGAAGGGGGGGGGGTGTATAGGGAGTATAGAAGGGGGGTGTATAGGGAGTATATAAGGGGGGGGTGTATAGGGAGTATATAAGGGGGGGGTGTAAGGGGGGGGTGTATAGGGAGTATAGAAGGGGGGTGTATAGGGAGTATAGAAGGGGGGTGTATAGGGAGTATAGAAGGGGGGGTGTATAGGGAGTATAGAAGGGGGGTGTATAGGGAGTATAGAAGGGGGGTGTATAGGGAGTATAGAAGAGGGGGGTGTATAGGGAGTATAGGGGGGGTGTATAGGGAGTATAGGGGGGGGTATAGTGGGGGTGTATAGGGTGGGGGTTGTATAGGGGGGGGTGTATAGGGAGTATAGGGGGGGGGGTGTATAGGGAGGGGGGGGGGTGTATAGGGAGTATAGGGGGGGTGATATGGAGTATAGGGGGGGGGTGTTAGGGGAGTAGGGGGGGGTGTAGGAGTATAGGGGGGGTGTTAGGGGGGGTATAGGGGGGGTGTATAGGGAGTATAGTTCGGGGGGGGGGTGTATAGGGAGGGGGGGGGAGTAGGGAGTATAGGGGGGGGTGTATAGGGAGTATAGGGGGGGGGTGTATAGGGTGGAGTAATATATAGGGGGGGGTGGATAGGACTTTAGGGGGGGGTTGTATAGGGGAAGGGGAATACCTTGGTGTTGGGGTTTATAGGGGGGTTCTATAGGGAGTTTGAGGGGGGGTTATAGGGTTTGAGAAACTGTCGTATAGGGGTGGGGTGTTAGGGAGTATAGAGTTTTCTAGGGGGGGTGTTTAGGGAGTAACAAGGGGGATACAGGTTGTACAGTATTGGGTTTATACACTGTTGTACAACTTTTTGTGTATACAGGTTGGACACTCCTTGTTTTATACACTGTCTACACTCCTTTGTTTATGACACTTCCTAACTAACTTTGATTTATCACTTTCTACACTTTGTTTTATACACTTTCGACACTTTTTTTATACAGTTCTTTTTGTTATACACTTTTCTACACTTTTTTTTATACACTTTCTATTATTAGGGGGGTTTCTACACGGGTTTTATACAAGTTCGACACTCCTTTATTAGTACACTTTCTTACCACTTTCTACACTTTTTTGGTACATCTTTCTACAACTTTTTTTTATACACGTTCTACACTCTCCTTTTTTATGACACGTTCTACTACTTTTGCTTAGACACATTTCTACACTCCTTTTTATTACACTTTCTACACTTTTTTTTATACACTGTTAGACAACTATTTGTTATACACCTTGTTTTGAGACACTTTCTACACTGTTTTTATACACTTTCTACAACCTGTGTTTTGTATAACACTTTCTACACTCCTTTTTGGTATACTCGGTTCTACACTCCTTTTTTTATACACTTTCTACCAAGGTTTTTTATACACTTTTCGACAACTTGTGTAATTTAACACTTTCTACACTTTTTTTATACACTTGCTACACTTTTTTTTTATACACTTTCTACACTTTTTTTTATAGCACTTTTCTACACTCCTTTTTTTATACACTTTCTACAATCCTTTTTTTATAACCCTTTCTACACTTTTTTATACACTTTCTACATGAACTTTTTTTTTTTACACTTTCTACAACTTTTTTTTTATACACTTTCTACACTCTTTTTTTATACACTTTCTACAACTTTTTTTTTTTTTATACACTTTCTACACTCCTTTTTTATACACTTTCTACACTTTTTTGTATA